>JBBPQZ010000978.1:0-10915 GCA_038092795.1 Boletus rubissimus | reverse complement strand
ACTATCCATCCCTGAAGTTTTGTGGAATTCTGACCGTGAGAAGTGTATGAATTTTAACTCCTCGGGTCCTTCTGTCATGGCCATGCATCAATTCAACTTGGTGCAGGTCACCGGAGATTGTTGGCACAGTCTTAACAGAGGGAAGGGAATGGGACTTCGGCTTCACCGTATATGGTGCGCCCTTGTCAGAGTCCGGTGTCCCAGATTTGCGGAGATGGTCAGAGGTGAGTCGGAGGTTGACCAAGGGTTGGGGACAACCCGAAGTCGATCAGAGAAAGGTCGGAGAAGAGTCATCAAGACTCAGACAGAAGTCAATGGAGGTGGAGGTGAGTCTAAGATGATATTCTAACTGGAGTACAAGCCTTATTGGTATGACTTTATATACAGAGTAGAAACGGGAGATGGAGTAGTAAAGTCAGGGAGTCCAAGTATTTTCGAGGGTACAAGTATTTTCGAGGGGAAGAGTATTTTCTAGGGTAAGTAACGAGACGGAGGAATGTAGCCAAAAGGGTCAGCGGATTACTACGACAAAGTCAGGGAAGACGGAAATGACAGGGTACAGGGTAGACAGAAGTGAAAAGGGATTGGAAATACACTATACAGGATATATGAGGCGGAGAGACAACTCCGGAGATCCGGAGTTGCGATATAGACGAAATAGATCCGGAGTTGGCGCGTAGAGCGCCGGAGTTGCCGGAGTTGGACTTGTATGAATTTTGGGATATGACAATCCACCATTGTGCAGAAGATTACGGTGCTTTGGATTTCAAAGTAAGTCAATCCGTTTTCAAAGTTGTTATTGATCTGTCTTACATGGTTTTCATAGGTTATGGTCACACAGAAAGCTATCAAACATGTCCACAAAGTCTACATAACACCTGACCACATTGTATTTGATCTCATTCCTCCAGCACTCAACACTTTTATTTAGGAATGTTATATTAAACTGGGCTCACCTGCTGTCCAGTGCGGGAACTGTATGGACAATCTATGCAAACATCCTCTTGATCTTACAGAATTGTAATGATATTACTCCCTGGATTGCAGCTGAGTCAGATAACAAGGTACCAGATGAATTACCATTGATGGGTGGACTTCATGACCTTCCCTAAAACAACTACTATATGGGCGGCATTGGAAACGGCTTAGATCTACATGAGTATCTTTCCAAAAATACAATCTTCAGTGTCCATCTAACTATTTTTGTTATGATATGAACATTTTCAAACTTTTTCGGACTTGTACTCTTTCTTTTTCCAGTCACGTGATCTGTGCACGTGACCGTGGTAACCCTCACATAACCAGGTCTAGAACCAATGACATCATACCATGAGGTGACTGCATTCCTTTAATTTCTGCTCTTCTCACACAGCCCTTTCATTTCCGTTATCTTGATCCCATGGTCGTGAGACCACTTAGTCTACTTATGGTAGTTCATCCCACACATAGCATGGTCTGTGCATGCACCTGTACAGTATATAAGGTAGTACTTTGTGACTGATATCCCCAGTCTAATCCACTTTGTTCACCACGATAGTCATTGCCTTGGCCTTCTGGTCATTGTAGACTATGTTGTTCAGAAAGGACCCCCATACCCTCTTCATTGAGCCAGGAGTTGTGTACTCTGTGAGCATAGTCCGAGCCTTGTGGAAGTGATCAGATGCTTCGGCGGTAGTTCATAACAATTTTTCAGAAAATGAACATATTTATGCCCTATGTGAGTTAGATTTCAACCTCCCTGACATTGCCAAGGATGATGAGGACATTAATGCAGATCCTTCATTGTGAGTGGATGGGTTTTCAGATGATGAGGAGGAGGAGATTGATGCTAGTCTCTGATTGATTGGTCTATGCTATATACTAAGTCCAGTCTTTGTACTTGCGAGTTTTCTTGAAACATATAATGTAAGCTCATATGACCACAAATTTCAGTTCACATATTAAAGTCCTTGGTCAATAGCACATTGGAAATGAGAAAGTATTTCCTAATTCGAAGTACCTAGGGTGTTCGAAGTCCGTCTGGAGAACGTATCCTTTCGGAGAAAGGCCCTCGGACCGAGAATTACTTTTCCGGGAGCACGGTTGTCCCGCTTTCCATACAGGAGTCAGCGCCGCACCAGGTGGTCATACCAAAGCACGTGCAATTAGGTCACGTGAGTGTTAATAACTACCTGCCTCGACATACCAGACCCCTTGTGTTATTAACGTGTTAAAAACAACTATGTTATTAACATTTGGGTTTTCGCCCATACCCTAGAGTCTGTCACACTTGTGCCAGGCAGCCAGGTTCTACCTGTCGCCTGCGTTTCCGTCACCGGTAATGTAACCCTGCGATTGGTATTAAAAACCATGATACGGGAAGATATGAACAGTGTACTAATACCTCTCAACAATCAGACTTCAGTAGACATGTCCGAGTAGCACGAGAAGTAACACTCCATCCCGCGAAACAACTCCACACCGCGGGTAAGGGGTACGGTGTGCGAGCGGGTACAGTCACCTCAACTCCCCGTATGTATCCTCGAGACCCGTTTTGCAAAAATTCGCAGCCTTGTCGCTCCATACTCGTGCGATTCCCTATTGCCAGGATACGGGTTGATTGACTTTGCGCAGGATACGGACACGTCATAGTTGAACTCAGATTGATATGCATGTCCGAATCTCGCGTGTAAATTCACGAAGCTTCCGCAGTGGAAGCAGACTCAGAAGCACCCGCGGCGGCAGCGAGGTTGGTCTGTGGTAAAGCGATAGTCGACACGGAAAGATAAGTACTATCTACAATTCGAGAAACTTACATGCTGTCCTGGTAAGTCCTGTAACAGAGGTTTCCGATGGGACCTAGGTAAGCCAGCGTGCTTATAGTACCGTATACATCGCTGACTGGTAGGACCCCTGGTAAGACAGATCTCTGTTGAATTCAGCAACTGGCCTGCTCGAATATCTAAGCACTGATATGAATATCCACAGGGTCCATACCTCTTCCTCACCTTCTTAAACACTCAAGAAATGACCTAAATGGTGTAAAACGAGGGGTTATTCGCGTACAGCATCCTGCGTCATTCATGCTAACTAGGAATCAAAATATGGTGTCCGGCTGAAGCTCGACCCCAATCACGGTATCAGCCTCGCAGAAACAACCCCACCCAAGGGCAGATCAGACAATAACTAGCCTTAATTTTCCTCCCTTCCCCCTTCCAGTATCCGATGTCGTGTCCCCGAGTCATCTATATCCCCTGAACCTCCCTGGATTTACCATTACAGATTGTTCTTCGGTCCATGATGTCAAGTCAAGCGACTATCACAGTTCGATCGACGACAAGAACATAGTAATCGCGTATGTTCTCCTAGAGTTACACTTTATTTCGCTTATCACGCATTCCATTAGCGTTATGGGACCCACAGGAGTAGGCAAGAGTTCGGTGAGTTACTCGTCATGAGAATCCACACTCCAGTAAGACTAAGACATTCATAGTTCATGAACAAAGTATTGGGAGGGTGGAGGTTATGATAGGCTGCGACTTGAAATTCAAGACACGATGGTGTAGCCTGTGCGGTATCCCCATCCTGACGGTCGTCGGAATATTGCCTCGGTAACCGTACCCGGATTCAAGGACACACTCTTTTGACCCATATGGATCATAGCCAATTGGCTGAAGAAAACGTGAGTTGACCTGCGCGGAGCGAGCTCCGCCTGACTCGACACTCACAGGTACCTTAACAATATTTACCAAACTTCGGGTATTCCACTTGATGCTATGATGCCCGTAATTTGCATACGGAATTCTATTGAACATACAATACTATATGTTGTATTCTACTACGTTATGTCAGCACGAAGTCTCGATATTCGTAAGAATCGTTGCAGTTGCCAATGATAACAGTGAAAAAATGATTTTTCCAAGATCAAGTATCACAAGCCACAGTGATCAGTTTCTAAAGAGCTCCTCCACAGCTCTCCATGCTACTTCCGGCTCTCCCTGGAAAAGTCCCTGGTGTATCGAGGGCTGCCACCTGGATTTCTTTAGGGACTCCATCTGGGTACGAAGCCTAGATCTGCGCTCCGTGATCTTGGATTCGGAAACATGGCCCGAGGTTTTGTCATAACTTATAACAATGACTAGTCGCTGCGGGAGATGGACGTCACCGATCCGAGTAACAGCGGAGAATTCCCGGAGGTGGTTTTGGATAGGTTCAAGCGTAGGGTCGGTTTCGACTCGATGCATGTAAATCACCCCGACGTATCGGGGCTTGTATCTGGTGGACTATTGGCCCTCACATGCTAGCGAGGAAGTAGGGGAAGTCTCACACTGTCTGGTCGAACCATGTACTAATCTCCCTTTCTGGATCAGGATGGTCGCATCCGGTAAGGAAAGAAGGGGTGTCGACGAGTACGATGCTCTTTACCCCCCCTTCCAGCTTCGTCGTTGCTTCATCAGTCAATTCGCATTGAATCGCTTGAACCTTTCCAGTGAAAGGATGATAGTCTCTGCTGCTTTTGACCAAATCACTTTTTGTTGCCTCCTTGATGAACTGAGATAGAGCTGAAACGAAACCAGGTACGCGAGAAATGGGCCTAGGCACGCACCCAACTCTTTCCGGATCCTGTAGGCCCCACTACACTATTAGACGACTCATTGTCAGGGATGGATGAAAAGCGCGATGACTCTTGCACATACAACACCACGATATCACCTTCAGATATATACGATGTGTGGGCAGATGAGTCTCGCTTGATTTTGTTCCACAAATCGGCAAGCATCTGTGTCAGATTGTGTACCATTGGCATGACCTGAAAGAGTATCCAAGGACTCTGTAATTCGCTGTACAGAGTGTAAGTGGGATCGGACTTGGAGAGAATGTGGTCAGTACATGAATCCACTGTGTGATTTAAGCAAGTGGTGCATGTGGTCTCGGATCCATCCGCTGTGGTGACGTGCGGGGTTTAAAAAAACTGTGTAGAGAACGCACCACAACGGCACGTCAATGATGTCACCACAACGGGTCCGGGACTAGGTGCACCCAGGCAGTGCATATGTGCATCGTGAGCATTATTAACCAGCAATTCCTGTCACATCTGAGCACATAAGTGAACGCCGCAGTAATGTACTAGGCACACCGATCATATGTACTGTTGTCAGAACCTTGCATGACACACCCGCCGACATTGCCAGCTATTCTCCGCGCATGGTTCGTCTCTGAAACTCGCAACTCGTGTAGTAATTGAAGTTCGGCCGTCCTCGGCCACCGTACGGTGCGCGGCGCCGTTGTTGCCTGGCATATGACGCGTGCCTTCAATGTCAAAATGCATCACTTCACCGAATAGTGGGCACTTGCTCTCCCCCTGATACACACATCACCCACCCTTCTTATCTTCGTCATTGTGGTGGTGCTGTCGATTGGGAAATCACGCTCGAAGCTGTTCGGAACGGGAAGTAATAGTTCTTTGGTTGTACTATCAATGGTGCGATAACGCAGGTTATGGAATAACCCCACAACGACAATCATGACCGTACCTGGAAAATTCCCACATGTAGAATGTAGACATTAAGTTACAATTTTTGGCATCCTGAGTTTGATTTGCGAACCAGAGAAACCAGCAATAGGGGAATTTGAACTCAAATGATGGCTCAACACCTTCAGTGCTATTAGGTGCATCATTTTTATTTTTATTTTTATATATCCTTGTTTATTGTCCTACGAGGCGTGTGCCGCCTCTTGTTGGACAGTACGTACGGGTGGTATCTAGGTGTAAGGTATGTATAGTGGTAGTGGGGGCTGTCATCTGCTCTGAGAGCGGGTTTTGGCTGTTCGCGGTCGCTATAGCACATGCATGCCTGAGGTAGAAAGTAAAAATTGATTCAAGGTTAATCATTACAGGTGACCAATCCGTCTAAAAGAGGCAAGCAACACGCGAGCCGTCGATACCCTTCACCCTCCCAGGATCAGCACACGCGAAAACGGGGATTTGTGTGTCGGGAATAGGTCGTAAGGGTTTGTGCTGTAAGACAATTTTTGGGATCGGTTAGAGTTAATCATAGAGAAGGCTCAAAAAAGGCTCGCTACTAGTACTTGCAAAACGGTCGTGAAGCAATAACGTTACTTGTGTCCTTCAATTGCAGATGGCCCCTGTCATGTGAAGCAGACGAGTAACGTTATCGCTTGAACAACTTTTTTCGCAACTTGCGAGCCCTCTCATTGGCTGATAAGCGATCCCAAAAAGTGTCTTACGGCGCGACTTACTCAAACTCCTTCCATATGGAGAGTACCATACCCCACATCTGCAACACAGTGTATAACGTTATCGCTTGACGACTCTACCGCCGACCATTTGAGAGCTGTGATTGGAGGATAGCCAGCCAAAAAAGGAGATCCAGGGTCACCGCCTGACCTAAACCAAAACGGTCTGCTCGTCGAGCACTCGTCGAGCGCTTAAGTTTTCAGATGCAGGCCTACTAAGCCTCACCTCCCTCCTCGGCTATCCTTGTGGATAGGCTACTGGTATCCGAGTCCGAGATGAACCGAACTGACCTCAAAGCTACATACCGCCTCGACGACAACACTGAACCCCTTATACTATGCAAACAAGCTGCCTGCCAACGGAGTCAAGCCGTACACATCTGGTTCACTAAAGATATTTTCCTACATGGAAGTCACCTCTGGGGCTTCAAGCTTTCAAGGATCGGTATCGTAGCTAAACGTGGTACCCGCTGGCACACCATAGCATCAGTTGTGGATTGATACGAGTAATGAATCACTCGAGGCTACCTCATGTCTGCCTCGATGTAACTCACCACGCCTTTCAGAGCTCTTACTTTTTGATCTCAGAATGCTCGCTTCCGTCGAGATCTCACAAACCGGTGCCAACATTATTCCAATTTCCGGGACTTTCCTTCATCGTGGAGATAGGCCGTTAGCCCACGAGGTACTACGATGTCGTAACATCATTGCGTCCCACACCATATCCGCCTGTCGATGCCATCTCTGCCTTGGAACCATTCCGCTCACCTGTCTCTCTGCTAGCCACCCAGAGACAAAGGAATCATTTCATCACGAGTCCTTCATAAGGTAGAATTGACGCTCCCGTCGGTCAATATTTCGACTTGTCATTAGAACTTCCATCAGCATTATCTACAGACGAAGGTGCAACGCAAAGAATGTGGAAAGTTAGTAACGTTTCCCGTCACTCACCACTCTCGTCAGCCAATGCTAGTTGAACTCCTCCCAACAGATTCTCCACGGGGAAAAGTCGAAGCGAGGTGACCAAGCCCATGGAGCAACACCCACGACTCGGCAACCCGTTAAAACTAGACAAGGACACTCTCCGCCTCAGACAAACGCAGATCAAAGGCTTCAGACACTGGCAGATGGAGGATATACAAATACGGATCAAGGAATTTCTCAGATAGCCGAGGAATATCCTGCGATGGTAAACATAGAGGACCTAGAAACAGATGATATCGTGATAGCGTACGTGATATAAATCCCGATGGTGAAATATCTGACTTGATATCCTGAAGTATCATGGGTCCAACAGGTTCAGGGAAGAGCACGGTGAGACAAACGGCAAGTTGTGGAGGTCATTCACTCATACGCAGTCAGTTCATACGCTCCGCGAGTGGACGTGATACTCAAGGGGTCGGCCATGCGTTGAAATCGTTCACGAGCCAGGTCCTTGCTATCAAATTCTGGGACCAGGAGTATAAGCGAAACGTAGTCCTAGTGGATACACCTGGCTTCGATGACACTTTTAAATCCGATCTCGACATCTTGAGCATGATTTCTGATTGGCTCAACTCGAGGTAAATTCATGATGTTTTCTACCCGTGTTTTTCGCCTCCATACTCACTCTCACAGTTACAATAAGAAGAAACTCCTCTCTGGGATTTTGTATCTTCATCGGATAACGGACAACCGAATGGCCGGTACACCGCTGAAGAACCTCCGAGTGTTCCGAAAGCTGTGCGGAAAAGACGCTCTGGAGAATGTATATCTTACCACGACAATGTGGGATGAAGTTGACCTGAGGGTCGGCGAGAGGAGGTTGGACGAGCTCAGGACAAATTACTGGAAGGCGATGGTTAATCATGGAGCCCATATAGCTCGCTGCAGGAATGACGATGACTCCCCGAAGAGGCTTATTCGACAGATCCTTGCCCAGGAGGACGCTCGCAAGGTGTTGCTACTTCAAGAAGAAATGACCGAGCTGAAGAGGGAGCTCAAAGAAACTGCCGCTGGGCAACAATTGTATTCCCAGCTGGAGACGCTGGTCGAGAAACAGATGACGCTTCTACGGAGGATCGACAAGGAGAGGAAAGCGGCTGCGGAAGCGAGCTTGTTGGTGGACCTTCAGCAAGAGTATAATGACTTACGGTCGCAAATAGACGAAAAGTTGCATCAAATGCAGGAGCTGAAGTTGCCACGGCTGAAGAGTCTTCTTCGTTACTTTTCCTGGAAACGAGACTGACGGTAAGCCGAGATCAAATATCCATGTGTCATTTGAAGCTCACGACCTACGGCTTCATCAGTTGACGGATCAGCCAAGGGTTCTGAATGTGTTGAACCTTCGAAGAATCGGCCATGTATACCGCAGGACCTCCAGACATAATATTATATTATCCCTGTGCTAACGACTATGAGTGACTTGTCCTCGCAGTTACAAATGACTGAATGCCATATTTTTGTATGGCCGACAAGAAATGGTCCAAACGTATTGCGGATAAGAAGAGACGGAGCGACTTCAAAGTTAACCTCGGCACGGTATTTACATGCAAGAATATCTATGAGGTATCGCGACATCATCGCTCACGACAATCCTCGAGTCTTGTCGTTGCACCTGTCCATTTTGCTGTCCATTTTTGTATCAGTCAACCTAAATCCCGATGCTTGCACTGACCGAGAATATGATGGCAGATCGGGAGATCGTAGTGTGTGTGATCGGTGTATAGCCTGTCTGACTGGGCACGAGGTCGATGTTAGCGAACCTCTTCAGGACCGATGGCGGCTTTATCGCTGAGGCTGAGTGGTGTAAGTAGAGTTGGGAGATCTACGGAGGATGTGACATGTCAAAAGCTATAGTGGGGCAAAAGAGAATGACCCTACTCGCCACCGTAGCGTGACCCTGTGTGCCTCACGTTCAAAGTGGCACGTATGGCGTGGAGTCCCAAAGGAGGGGAAAGTACTAGATGTCAACTCAGTCGCCGAACTAACCTCGTAATGAAGGAAGAGTTACCGAAGCCTCCGGGATACCGACCAGTCACTTTGTGGTGCTCAAAGGTTTGAGAATCAGGAGTCCAACACCGTCAGCATTGACGAGGTCCCTGCTGCCGTTCTGAGCCGCACCTGCGAGGTTGAATTCACCGTGCTTGTGCCTGTCACCTGCGTTTCCGTCAACGCTAATGTAACCCTGTGATTGACATTAACAATCATGGACACAGGCAGATATGAACAATCCACCAGTACCTCTCCGGAATCCAACTCCACCAAGACAATAGCAACCTCATTATCGATGACAGAATTTCCGGGGGGTCCCAGCCACCAAAGCCCCAGGAGACAGTGCATTCCTTGGTGGTTCATAGGGCTTGAGAAACCTGCCTTGCAGGAGATTCAACGGACAAGGCAGTAACTCATTGGTGTAATATCGTATACATACCAACGAGAATAAGAATGCACTGTTACGAGCGGCCGACCCTCCCCATTAGCTGTGGAGGCTTTTAATTTTTGAAGAACTCCTCAACCATGACGATCTGTGAGGACAGATGGTATCAATCCACTTAGCGCGTTGACCAGGTGTTGGAGAGAAAGATATTGAGACGAACGGAACAAATCACGTTCTCTACCATCGCCCTCCACCATTCGTTCTCACGTTCGGTTCACACACTCAGGCTCGAGCGACCAAAGAAGTTCAAGTTGGACTGTGTTGCGGAGGATGCGGCATTGTGCTCTCAACGGATACTACACTCGTGTCCAGACCCCAAGGAACCTCATGATATCCCAGCTCTTGTCAGCGGTATCTGGCTTGATCAATCATCCGCTTCGCCGCAACCTCAGCGCTCAGCTGGCAACCTCCAAATTTCGACTCATTTGTTTTGCCGTTTCGGACGATACTAATAGGAGCCCTGTATGTTCGAACAGAACTGATCATATTCTCCTGCACAACAATTCCCGAACTCGCCTTTTACTCGCGAATGCTATGCCCGTGGTTATTGATACTTGGCCCCAAGCACGTAGAGTGACGTAGTCTTCTGATCGTGTTCAGCGTTCGGCTGCTGTGGCAGTCTCTTACGCTGTCCAGTTCTCTGCATCATCTTCAGGGATTATAGCTCCACCGGCGCATGCGTATTGCGCAGCTTATGCTATCTGCCCCCCGCTCATCACGGAAAATATTGACGAGTCACATGTCCCACTGAGATGGTTTATTCGGGTAGAATAGAAAGATTTACTAGATATTCAAGGATCGGGCGTAGAAGGTACGTGGGCTCGTGCTTCGGTTTACTTAAACTCTTTTCGCCGCTCATAGGTATTCTCGACGTTGGCATCATTTGCTATTGTGCGTCGCAACTCCCAAGTTCTGTGGTGATCTACACAAGGTCTGCGATTGCTTCAGGTATGTGTAATCTCTAAATTTCATTGTCAACATAGAGTAATGTGGCCAAGGGACTAGTACCTCTCACACGCCGGATGGTCTTCATCTCGATCTCCGAGAGTAATGAGCACTCGCGCGGAAGTAGCGTGGAGTAGCAATGTCCAGGCATCTTCCATTCATAAACGGAAGGATACCGTATATCACCCTATTCAGGTGAGAGGTTGACCTTCCATGTAAACGGAAACGTGGGCAGATTACGAAGCAGGTAAGCGAAAAGAAGTTCTTTAGCTTTGATGTCAGCAGAGCTTCAGTGTGCTTGCCCGAAGACGCGCT
>JBBPQZ010000977.1:0-10916 GCA_038092795.1 Boletus rubissimus | reverse complement strand
AAAAATAACTCTAAGACTATTGGTCCTTGTCTGAACACAACAAAAAAGTACTGGAGATGAAGAAAGTTGAAAGTGCTCATCATGCCACCTCTCAAGATGAAATGGTGTTTGCACCAACAAATGACTTGAGCATCTTGATCTTGATCTGACAACTCATGTCCATGTTAAATGCAATGTCATAGCACTGTAGGTAAGAGTGAAGGTGGTCATCACTGAGGTCAAGAATTGACTGAAGGTTGATGAGAGAGGGCAGCTGAAGTAAAAATGGTTTTAGGCATATCATGGCAGACATAGGCTAAATGGATGAGGTGCTCACCTTTTGTTGAGCAGGCTGTAATGAGGAGACAAGCTTGTACAGGGACCAACAACCATCTCCACATGACCTGTTGTAAGCCTGGGAATATTGCATGAAATGTGTAATGACCACACAAATTGTTACTTCCGAAACCCTAGCCTAGGGTTCCCTCCACAGTCTTAGCCAGCCCCTTAGCTAACCCTTGCCATCTTCATTTGTCTTAGCTAGGCCTTGGCAACCCTTAGCTAACCTTTTGCTTGCCAAGTCCCTATTTATACAAGACCCCTAAGTGTGTAGCCGCTGCATGCTCTGCTTATGTCTTAGGATATCTTATTGTTATCTCAGCCAATGCTGACACCACCTTGTATTGTTACAACTCTTTCTTTTCTTTGTACTTCTCTTTTGCCTCTGCTCTATCCATGTACTACCATCGGTGCTAGGACCCCTTATCCAACGGATCCTAGCACGTCCCACAGACTTTATTCCTTTTCTCCGCCTCGGGCTTCTCCGATTACCTCCGTACCCGTGGCGCATCCTTTTACCATATCTGTCTCGTTGATTCTCCCGTGATACGACGGCCGCGTGTTCCGCTCTTCATCATTACGCGTCCTTCCTTTTCGGGTTTCCTTCCATTCCGTTATGCGTCTTCTTTTGATCCGTAACGCATAACCCTTTCTTTTCTAGTTCTCCTTGCATTTCTTACTATGGTCCGTGCGCAAGGAGACTGCATATATAAATGACTCGAGCACTACCTAGATCACTAGTTTAGACCTCCTTCGAGCTACCTTGTATCTCGTTGCCGCCTAGCAATCTACTTGCTTCTCTCGTCTTACTCGCCCCACGATTAGGAAACCCCTAGATCGCTTCCTTGATCGGCTTGTCCTTTGACTCGCCGATACCTTGACCACCATTGGAGGAATCTCCACAACAGAAGTACTGTGTGTTGGCTCCCAACCCAACTATCTTTGATCGGTTCACTCCCTGCTTACTGATATCTTCGAGGAATCCCCTCGACCCTTGCTGACGGAGGAATCCCCATGTCAGAATTACTGCGTCGTCGGCTCCTAATCCGACTCCTTGTTATCGAAGGCCCCTTGCGATTACTCCTACCCTGGGTAGTTGTAACAAAAGGTCTAAACTCTCTAGTAGAGGCTACCGCCGCGTAAGCCTCCACCATTCACCCTCAGTGTAACCATCCCACATAGGGACTCTATCGTCCCGCACCTGCTGAACCTTCTTTCCCAGAGGAATCGGACGAGTCTACCCACCTAGAGGATCAGGAACCTGACGAACTCACCGCCCAGATCGAGCGTACTCTCCACCGCCAGACAGCAGAACAACGAGACTGGAATCTAGCTGCTACACTCTCCTGTAGCCTTACCATCCCATCCGAACCAACAACCGCCCCCTCCTCTCCAACTCCTACATGTTCTACCCCTTCCGGTCCATCTCGTGCTGTTCCTTCTATCGCTAGCACTCTTACTAGCCTTCCTGTTTGTTCTCCCCCTCTTCCATCCCTACCTCCGTCCTTGCCAATAATGTCCTCCCGCACCTCTGAGCTCCGCCTTGGCACCCCCGAGATCTTCAATGGTTCCTTTAATAAGGCCATACCCTGGTTGAACACCGTGTTGTTTTACCTCACGGTGAATGTCACCACCTACGACTCCGACCCCAAAAAGGTCGCCTTTGCCCTGTCTTTCATGACTAAGGGACCTGCCCTCACTTGGGCAAACACCTACCAGATGTCTACCATTACTGGAGGTGTCATGGCTATCGGCACCTGGGAAAACTTTGTCAAAGCTTTCAAGACCGCATTCGAACACCACGACACAGTCAACAACACAATCACCTGGCTTACCACGAAGCGTGTTCTCATCGGTAAGAACAGTGCTTACAACCCCTCGTTGAACTCCTATATAGCCGAGTTCAAAAACAAAGTTGCTATGTCCCAAGTTCAAGATGACAGCGTCTTGATCTCCTACTTCACTTCTGGACTTCCCCCCGCTCTCATGAGGAAGATCATGTCCATGGAGAAAGTTCCCTCCACGATTGATGTTTGGTACGAGAAAGCTGTTCACTTTCAGACCCAATGGGATTGTGCTGCTGAGTTATCGTGCCGATACTCCTGTCCCTCGTACCAATCCCACCAGAACTTCTCCTCTTCCTCTCACACCCCTGCCAGAGACCCTGACACCATGGACGTCGATGTTATCCGAGTTCCTAAGATGACCCCGGAAGAAAGAAAGCGCTGTGTTGAGAAAAAACTTTGTTTCAGATGCCGTAAACCCGGTCACTCCTCCCCTACCTGTCCCACATTCACAGCTGCCAAACCAGTCATAAAGGTGATCGGTCAGGATGACGATGAAGATCTCCCACGTCTTCAAGAGATAGACGATGATGATGAAGACGTCCCAGCGGTCAGGAGGGTTAGATTCAAAAAGATGGATTTTTAAATAGGGGAACTTCTTCGATGCGAGTCTCCCCTTCTTCTTCTCCTGTGTGTGCACCTGTATTTGTAACATCCACTACCAAGGCAATGCAAATCCCCATTCAAGTAATCGTACCCTTGCACACACTGAAAGCCATCGACACCCGCGCCCTCATCGATAGTGGAGCCGACATCTCCTGTATCAACTGGGACTTCGCCCGCAAACACAAGCTTCCCCTCACAAAGCTTGACAAACCTATCTACGCCCGGAATGCCAACAACTCACTCAACAAGAAAGGCACGATCCGGTACTCATGCTCGCTGTTTCTCAATATTGAGGGAATAGCATGACAAGTCACCTTCATGGTTATGTCCCTCGGGTGTGACAATGTCCTCCTTGGACTTCCCTGGTTGAAAGAAACCAATCCTGCCATCAACTGGACCAACCGGACTCTTTCACTTTCCGAAAGTCTTGACCAGTCGAAAGAACTCTATACCTTGCACTCGACGGATTATGACTGTCACTCGTCCAAATTTTGGAAACCACCTCCTCGCGCCCCCCGACACATCCATGTCGACTCCGTCACCCACTCTCATTTGTTCGAGTACAACGAATGGAGAGACTCCTCTGCCCATTGCCAACACGACAACGACATTCGGATCATGTTCCGCATTATTAAAAGCGGATCTTGATATATCCCGAAGGGATCCCCGGTCATCGGACGCCTTACCCAGGCTACCGAACTTGCCATGGCTGCTGAGAAGGAGAAACCTAAACCAGTTCTCCCAGCAGAATACTCCGAGTATGCTTCCGTCTTCTCAAAGGAAGCTACTGACCACGTTCCACCCTCATGGCCTTACGACCACGAAATTAACCTCAAGGAATTGTTTACCCCGAAGATCGGGAAACTCTATCCTCTCTCACCCGAGGAACGCACCGCCACCGAATCCTTTTTACAGGAAAATCTAGATTGTGGCAAGATCCGCCCCTCTAAGTCCCCTCAAGCCTCGCCCTTTTTCTTCGTCAAAAAGAAGGACGGAGGCCTTCGTCCCTGCCAAGACTACCATTATGTCAACGAACACACCGTTCGTGACGCCTACCCCCTACCCCTTGTGTCCGATCTCGTCGATAAACTCCGTGATGCCAAGGTTTTTACCAAGTTCGACGTTCGATGGGGATACAACAACGTTCGTATCAAAGACGGACACCAATGGAAGGCCGCCTTTATCACCCATAAGGGGCTTTTTGAACCCACCGTAATGTTCTTCGGTCTCTGTAACTCACCCACCACGTTTCAGAGATTCATAAACGACTCCTTCCGTGACATGACTGCCGAAGGATGGCTCATCATTTACATGGACAACCTCCTCATCGCGTCCCCTGACGATGCAACCCATACGGAACGAACTAAGCGTGTTCTTCAACGAATGACCGAACTCGACTTACACCTCAAGCTTGAGAAGTGCAAGTTCGCCACTACCGAGGTAGAGTATCTCGGAATGATCATCAAGCCTGGCCAGCTAGCCATGGACCCCGTCAAGCTTGATGGGATCGCCTCCTGGCCCATCCCTTCGACCGTAAAGGATGTCTGATCCTTCCTTGGCTTCGCTAACTTCTACCGACGATTCATTCCTGACTACTCTAACATTGCTCGCCCCCTCATAGACCTCACAAAAAAGCTTAGTTCATGGTCCTGGTCGCCAGCCTGCACCCACACCTTCGATACCCTCAAGGTGCTTTTCCTCAAGAAACCGGTATTACAAATGCTGAACCTCTCCGCCCCCTTTGCCATCGCCACCGACGCCTCAAAGTACGCCTCTGGAGGCATTCTCCTCCAGACCGACGCCAACGGAGAATGGCACCCTTGTTCTTATATCTCTCAGTTGTTCTCTCCCGCTGAACGAAACTATAACATTTACGACAGAGAACTCCTTGCTGTGATTTGTGGGCTAAAAGCGTGGCGCCATTACCTCCACGGCTCAGCTTTCCCCATCCAAACATTCACGGATCACAAGAACCTGATCTATTTCCGTCAGCCGCAAACCCTCAACCGCCACCAAGCCCGTTGGCTAATTGACTTAGCCGACTTCAATCTCAAAATGATCCATGTTCCTGGCATGCAACTTGCCAGCCCTGACGCCCTGTCTTGCCAACCGGATCTTCTTCCGGCATCAGATCTTGATAATGAAGGCGTAACTCTTCTCCCGCCTTCCCTTTTTGTTACTACTATTGATGCCGCCCTCCATGAGCAGATCAAAGAGTCCTCTGAGTCTGACACTCTAGTTTGCCAGGCACTCCAATCCATGAACAAGGAAATTCCCCCTGTGTTCCGATCCCGTCTCGCTGACTGGCAACTCGATGCCGGTGTCCTGACCTATCAGGGTCGCGTCTATGTCCCCACCAACGATACCCTTCATCGTTCTATTTTACAGCATTGCCACGATCACGAGACTGCCGGTCACCCTGGTTTTCTCAAAACTCGTCAACTCGTCGCCGCCGAGTTTTGGTGGCCCGGTCTCACCGCCTACGTCCGTCGCTATGTTGAAGGCTGCACAACCTGTCAATAGGCGAAATCCAACACACATCCCTCCATTCCTCCCCTCACTCCAATCAAGTCCTCTGCGTCCCGCCCATTCCAGCAGATCTCCTGCGATCTGATCACTGATCTCCCGGTTTCCTCCGGTTTTGACTCACTCTTGGTCGTGGTCGACCACGGGCTTACAAAGGGGGTAATTTTATGCCCTACCAAGAAATCCATCACCACCGAGGGGGTTGCCGCCCTCTTTTTCCACAAAGTTTTCCTCTGCTTCGGCCTATATGACAAAATCATCTCTGACTGAGGACCCCAGTTCGCGAGTTTGTTCGCACGCAAGCTGGGAAGACTACTGTGATACGACTTGTCCCTCTCCACTGCATACCATCCGCAGACTGACGGAGAAACCGAACGCATCAACCAGGAAGTCGAGACTTATCTTTGCATCTACTGCGGATCTAACCCAGAGTTGTGGGCAGATTCAATCTCCCACACCGAATTTGCACACAATCACCGTCCCCACTCCGTCACAGGCAAATCTCCCTTCTTCCTAATAATGGGATATGAACCCCACGCACTGCCACTGATCATTGCCAATTCGGATCTCCCTGCAGTGGAAGACCCTTTCAGCTGCCCAAGACGAGGCCCTAGCCTCCCATGAGCTGGCACATCAAACCATGTCCACCCAAACTAGACGACACTTCAAACCCTTTGCCCTAGGGGATAGGGTTTGGCTCGAAGCATGGAACCTGAAGCATTCCATTGCAAATCCCAAGTTCGCCTCCAAACGAGAGGGTCCCTTTACTGTTACCAATGTACTGTCCCCGATCACGTATCAACTGCACCTTCCCAAGGCGTGGAAGATTCACCCGGTATTCCACGCGTCCCTCCTCTTGCCTTATCGCGAGAACGACACTCATGGGGCTAACTACCCTACGCCCCCTCCAGATTTAATAGACGGCGAAGAAGAATATGAAATCGAGAAAATCATCAAACATAAAGGATCAGCAGGACGGTGTTCCTTCCTGATCCATTGGAAAGGGTATTTGACCGAAGACGACTCCTGGGTTCCAAAGAGGCATCTCACAAATGCGGACTCCGCCCTCACAGCATATAAAACCCTGTTCCCTTCCGTCTTCTCATCTTCTCCCAAGAACTAACATGGCCATTAACTTCACCCCCACTGAAGAAATCCCCCATCTAACTCTCACCATCACCCAGATCTACGAACGTTACCAGGTACCCCCTGGCTTTGCCTCGCCTCTCGCTATCCCATCGCCATCACACGAAAATCAAACCTTGTTCTCTGAGGAGCATGATACGTCATCTCCTCCAATTCCCTCTTCTCCTTCTTTTGTACCTTCTTTCCCACTTGTTCCCCACGATAGTGTTACCAGCCTTGATGTTGCTTCACAACGTCCTCCTACTTCTCCTATGGAGCGTACAGTTAGCCCTTCAGATGATACTGAACAAGCCCCTCTCTCTGTAGACATCCTGACCACCGCATACTGCCTCAGTGATGGTCCCCCTACCATCTTTGAGATCTGCAAGCTCACTGAGCTCATCACTGACCCTGGTCTTGCGACCACCCTCGACTGTTACCTCGACTCGGCGTCCCCCTTATACGCCCTCTATAGCGCCTACTTGGCGAACCTTAACATCATCGCCCTCACTCACGCCCCCACCGCAGACACCAACCGATCCTACGTGGCCCAATTTATCTACCAGGATGCCATGCAAGCCCAGTCCCGCTTGCTGGTTGCACTTCACCAACTCGGCATGCTCACCCTCTTAAGGGACATGCGTCGTTACCTCCTGGCCATGGCCACTCAGACACGTCCCCTTACCCACGAACTCTACGAGGCACTTGCCGTCGAACATCGTCGCACTTGTCAATGTGCGACCCCCACAGTCTCCCTCGCCAAGGTCGAAAGACCTCCTCCTGCCGAACCCGTCACGGTTTCGCAAGCCCTCGCAATCCCTGTCGCGCCAACCACCCCCTCCGCTTCCTCAACCCCTCTCAGGTCTGAAGAAGATTGCCTTATGCAAAGGATCGAAAGTGCCTGGACCGGCATGGACGGTCGCCTCCCTCTTCTGGACTTGCACCCTCGAGCCAGAGAACGTTGTTACTCCTGTGGCTGTATCGGCCATTTTCAGTGTGACTGCCCCATGCACCAATGCACAACCTGCCTTAGTTGGGCCCCCGGACATATTCTTGCCCGTTGCCCTCTTTGTCGTCGCACCGCCTCCCCACCACCTTGTTGCGTTCCCCCTCCGAGGCAACAATCCTCCTCATCCTCGTCTGCCCAAACGTCCTCCTCCTCATCTTCCTCTGGACGTCGTTGTTCCCATCGTGGAACCAACCCTTCTCGCCAACAGGGAACACCCTCCGCCCCTCATCACTCCTCCCCCACCCTCCGTCACTTTCCTCGACGATGCTCACCCTCTCTCCTCGTTGACAGAAACTATTCCAACAAGGAAAATTGCATTGATGATACCGGTTACGGTAACATCACGGGCTCCCCGGTTGGCGGCCCCGTTCTCTACTGATTCCCCCATGGTCGAGCTGCTGTGCGCTCTCATGGCTGGATTGTCTTTGTCTACACCGTGGTCTTGACTCTACAAAGGGGGTAATGTTACAACTCTTTCTTTTCTTCGTACTTCTCTTTCGCCTCTGCTCTATTCATGTACTACCATCGGTGCTAGGACCCCTTATCCAACGGATCCTAGCACATCCCACAGACTTTATTCCTTTTCTCCACCTCAGGCTTCTCCGATTACCTCCGTACCCGTGGCGCATCCTTTTACCATATCTGTCTCGTTGATTCTCCTGCAATATGACAGCCGTGTGTTCCGCTCTTCATCATTACGTGTCCTTCCTTTTCGGGTTTCCTTCCATTCCGTTATGCGTCTTCTTTTGATCCGTAACGCATAACCCTTTCTTTTCTAGTTCTCCTTGCATTTCTTACTATGGTCCGTGCGCAAGGAGACTGCGTATATAAACGACTCGAGCACTACCTAGATCGCTAGTTTAGACCTCCTTTGAGCTACCTTGTATCTCGTTGCCGCCTAGCAATCTACTTGCTTCTCTCGTCTTACTCACCCTACGATTAGGAAACCCCTAGATCGCTTCCTTGATCGGCTTGTCCTTCAACTCGCCGATACCTTGACCACCATTGGAGGAATCCCCACAACAGAAGTACTGCACGTCAGCTCCCAACCCAACTATCTTTGATCAGTTCGCTCCCCGCTTACTGATATCTTCGAGGAATCCCCTCGACCTTTGCTGACGGAGGAATCCCCACGTCAGAATTACTGCATCGTTGGCTCCCAACCCGACTCCTTGTTATCGAAGGCCCCTTGCGATTACTCCTACCCCGGGTAGTCGTAACATGTATCGTCTTGCATCCATATCTTATCAGTAGCACCTCTGGCTATTGTTCTGCTCCATCATCGGCCTCTCTTGTGGCCTCTCCTCTAGCTGACATTGCCTTTGGATCTAGGCTTGTATTCTCCTCATTCCAAGCCTCATTTCCCGTCTATGTTGTCATCATTATTTAACCCTTAGACCTATGCCCTGGGCCTTCTGCTGATATTATACTCTAGACCACAACCCTAGGTTACTGACATCATACCCTTTACCTGTAGCCTGTAACCCTGTCCCTTGTTACCCTCTACCCTCATGATCCATGCATAGTAGTTAGTAGTATATAAGTAAGGTAGATATCGTGTATTTAGCCTTATGTTTGGAATTCCCATATTGTTGCCTGTTTCCTTTGAGGCTTAAGGCCACTGGATCCATGGGTTGTATTGGGCTTTGGTGTTAGAGATCTTTAGGGTTTTTCAAAATGCATGACTAGAAAACTATAGAACTTATTTGATTCGAGGTTCTGTGAATTTCAGTGACTAAACCTATTAGGTTGTCCAACATGTTGAACACTCTTGTTATAATACGAACATTTTCAAACTTTCCGCACTTGTACTTTTTCCTTTTCCAGTCACATGATCTGTGCATGTGACCGTGGTAACCCTCACATGACCAGGCCTAGAACCAATGACGTCATACCATGAGGTGACCATGACCTTTTAATTTCCGCTCTTCTCACACAGCCCCATTAATCTCCGCTGCTTCCTATCTCACACTCGTGGGATCACTTAGTCTATTTATGGTATTCCCTCCCACGCATAGCATGGTCTGTGCGCGCGCCTGTATAGTATATAAGGTAGCACTTTGCGACTGGTATCCCCAGTCTAATCCACTTTGTTCACCGCGATAGTCATTGCCTTGGCCTACTTGGTCATTGTAGACTGCGTTGTTCGGAAAGGACCCTCATACCCTCATCTTTGAGCCAGAAGCCGTGTACTCTGCGAGCAGATACCTGAGCCTTGTGGAAGTGATCAGACTCTTCGGAGGTAGTTCATAACAACTCTATCAAACTGAGTGTCCATTCTATCAAACCAAGCATTCATTCTACCAAACTGCTCCTCCATCATATCCAATCTAAGCTGAATAGGCAAGATTGCAGTAGTAATTGCTTGTTGAATTGTTTATTGACCTGCAATCTGTGGGGCCTCAGGATTTACAGCATGTAGCAGGTAGTGAAAGTAAACATTTGCATTAAGCATGTCCTTGGCAACAGTCATGTGCTGCAGAAGTGGGTGGAGATCTATGCAAAAGATGGAAAAATATATGCCAGTGAAACAGGGCATTAGATCCCATACCTATGTTGCTACAAGCCCCTTCAACATATTGGCAAAGATAAAGACCCAAAATGACATCATCAAGGGTGGGTGACACTGCTGGCACAGGGGGAATTGGGGCATGGGGAAGTTTTATAACAGAAGAAGGTACCACATAAGGCTGAGCCATCAAGAGGAATATATGGTACAGCAATGAATTGACAATGATAATGATGGTTGTGGTCATATTGAAAGTTGGTTGGTTATGTTAGAATAAATAGTGTGCAGTTATACAGCCACCATATTACATAAGCTTATAGTGTATGATATTATCCACTCTGAGATCTTGTCTACCCAAATTTGGTTGTGTTCAAACAAACACAATCACTGGTAACTTACAGTTCAGTCAGCAAATGCCTTCAACTGTTTGATTCTTGAAGCAGATCCTCAAATATTGGCCATGCTTGTGAATACCCTCCATCAATTTATACCCATTAAAAGATGTGTTTAGTGAGCCACACTCTAGCTTACTTGCTACCAAGATGCCTACACTTATGTATATTGAGTACAATCCCTTCATTCCACAACACCTCTGAGATATAGTGGCTCAAAAAACTGTCTGCATGTTTGGTCATTTTTCACTAAATGCAATAATTCCCAATAACCCCTGATCCTAGTCCTAAACTATAAGTGTATGAAATGAAGTACATGCTCTTTGCTTTCCATTGGTACAAGGGTCATGAGAGTTGAATAAGATTTGATGAAATGATAGTCATTTTAGAACAGTGACTCATATGGATAGTTTTTTAACTTTATATAAATTTAGGTATCTAGTACTTGATATGGGCTCCTTTGGGCTTGATTACTGCTATAATACTTCTAGGCATGCTTTCCATGGTGTTTACCACCAATCTTCCTACTACCATCTCCTAAAATCCTTTTTTATTAATTAAATTGGATAAATTGAAATTATTTTGGT
>JBBPQZ010000976.1:0-10919 GCA_038092795.1 Boletus rubissimus | reverse complement strand
GGTGGTGAAGGGACGCTTCGACGATGGCGAGTGGATGACGGACACGAGGTTGGCGAACCAATTCGAGCCGAAGGGGCAGAGATCAGTGCTGCTGTGCTCTCGCCGGATCGCAAATGGTTGGTGTGTGGACTCCGGCGTGTAAACTTGAGCGATGGCAGGTCGGATGCAAGGGTGTGGGATGCGCACACCCACGAAAAGGTCCTGGACATCAATGGTCACACAAACACAGTATTCTCTGTCGACATCTCCCCCGACTCGACGAAACTTGCGACGGGCTCGGGTGACAAGCTCGTGTTCATCTGGAATCTGACGACGGGGGAAAAGCTTGTTGGGCCACTGCAGCACGACGGTATCGTGGTGGCAGTGCGATTCTCTCCAAACGGTGACCGCATCGCCACCGCGACGGCCGAAAACCCCGATGCGAAGTCGATCCGGATCTACAACAGCGAGAATGGCCAACAACTGTTCGACATCCCGTTTCGGTTCAGGCCATGCACATCGTCATATCTCACCTGGTCGGCTGACGGTCATCATCTCTTTGCCGCCTCATACAGTCAAGTCAAGTGTTTCGATATGTCTTCGGGATCCTTGCTCGGTGAATGGTCCGTTCCTGGATTTGCATGGAACGCTTCCGTCGCCCTATCGCACAACCAAAAATTTATCGTCGTCTCTGCATACGATACACTATCGTTTTGGGACGCCTCTACGCACAAGCAAATTGGGACCATTATAAACTACGCAAGCACAATTTGGTCTATCGCGCTCTCCACCAACGATGACTGCATTGCGACCGGCGAACAAAACGGGAAAATTACCTTGCGGAGTCTTCGTGGCATCATACCAGGCTCGTACTTTACGATGGATGTAAGTGACCAGCTTGGTAATGTTGTCGAGCCTAATAGCTCATGGGCTGCTCCCTTTTTTTCTCACATCGTGAGTACATTCGGATATCAATTGTTTCCTTGTTCTAATCTTTTGACAGCATCGCAGTTGCCGCTGATGTATATCGGTGATGCGACATTCAGATCGTGGGCGCAGGGCGACTTGACTCGCGTCGAAGAACTGTTGACGGAAGAAATCTTACACCCCTCTAATCCTTTTCACCATGCACGCGCCCTCGCTCACCGCGCCCTTGCGCGGATCCGTTTGCAACAGTGGAACATGGCCATCGACGACGCTAAAGAAGTAATTTTGGCTCATCTGTTGTCCCTTTCTATGCTGACGATCGCACATCAAGTCTATCGAGGTTCAGCGATCCGTCATTGGTCATATCGCACATGCAATGGCCCACGTCGGGAATGGGGAGCACGACTCGGCCATGCGTGTATTTGACCTCGTGTTCACTGAAAGTCTCCCTGCCGAAAGTAAATTTCTCTTGTTGATCAAGGTATGCGCCTGTCATCCTCATCGCTACTTGTACTGATTTTTCGTTTCACTTAGGCGATCATCTTGTTTGAATGCGGAAGACACGACGATGCTATTTCGCGGGTAGATGACTTGATTGATGTAGTAGATGACAAGTCGATGTATATCACTGTCCGGGTAGGTGAACACCACCATCCTAGCAAGCGAGGCTGACGGGGTGCTATACAGGCTCGAATGTTCCTCCTACTTGGAAGCATGTCGATGCGAGAAGGAAACAATAAACGTGCAATAGAACTATTCGAGCGTGCGCAAGAAGCTATCCCGTTTCGCCACGTTCCTCACCTGGTAGCAATCTCGCTTGTGAGTTACTCTTTTTGATGTGCTCCTCAAGTGTACCGATTCTATTGGAAAGATATTTGGATGGGACTTTGATAGACTGGCCTTCGCAATTCAGTTACACCTATGCAAATCTATGCATGCTGCGGGCTACACTGAAGTGACAGAGTCACTTGCTACAATGGTCGAGACCCTCGGCGATGTGCCCTTGACGAGCGAGGAGACCGTATACTGGGATCCGGGTATGCATTGTCACGACCAATCTAGATCAACGTGCTGAGTGTTTGATGTCAGATCTCATTCGGAGGAGTCTTGCGACATTCGAAAGCAGTGGCGATGCAGCAGTAAAGTCCAAGAATCTTCAAGAAGCGGTCGTACGATATTCTACTGCGTTATCCCTCAATCCGTCGAACCCTGCCGGTCTCCTTGTGAAGCGGAGCAACGCTCGAGCAATGCTGGGGTTGTGGGAGCATTCGTTGAAGGATGCAGATGAGGTACCGCTTGGCTCTTCCTCCTGTCTGGCATTCCTGAATTGAAGCGACGCAGGCAATTAAGACAGACTCTCTGAGTCCGTGGGGATACGAGAGAAGACATGCGGCATTACATGCTTTGCAACGCTACGGTGAAGCAATCGATGCGTTCACACGCATGTTGTCGCTCATTACGGAGTCTCGCGATGAAGAGATCTGTCGTAAGTGTCACCTTACCAGCGTGAAGATAGTATCGTGACTTTGATTACATAGGACTAGGCAAGAAATATGTTTCACCCTCCCGGTTGGAGACGATGATCGACAACGTCGTTCGGGGAGTCTTCAAGATATGCCCACTTGTCCTCATCGACGTCAAGAGTGGTCGCCTGTGCGACGGCACGGTGCGAATGCACACATTCAAGTCGGAACCGCAATTCAAAGAACTCGTTTCCTCAATGACGGAAGAATTAGATGACGGACGCATCCTGCGAGTGGTGGCAAAATATTTCGAATATGTGATGTTTTCGCATGTGTGGGAAGGGAAGGAGCCTTCGTTCCAGGACGTCAACTTGGTCAACTCAGTATGGGATCTGGACTCGTCGCCACTGAACCAGAAGCCACAGAAATTCTGCGAGGTGGTTCGCACGGACGGATATCGGTGGGCGTGGAGCGACACATGCTGCATCGATAAGACGATCAGCACCGTGTTGAACCAGTCGCTCACGATGATGTACAAATGGTACGAAGCATCTGCGGCCACACTTGTCCTTCTTGCGAGCGTAGGGTCTCCTTCGGCCATTGGCGAACTCACAGACAGTATCTGGATGACACGGGCCTGGACCGGGCAGGAGCTTCTCGCACCAAAGGTCATCCGATTCTACGACCGCAATTGGAAGCCGTACCTTGATGACACCCGTCCCAACCACAAAGAGTCACCAGAAATTATGCAGGAGCTCGTGGATGCCATAGGGGTCACTCGCAAAACGATCGCCGCTTTCAACCCTGATGATCTCAGCGTCCGAGCTAAGCTACGACTAGCCTCGACACGCAATGCGACGGTGGAAGAAGACGTCGCATACTCTTTGATCGGCATTTTCAAGAGTGATATCAGGCCACACTACGGAGAAGGAAATGCAGCGCTAGGTCACCTACTGGAGGAGATCGTGTCTCGTTCAGGCGATGTGACAGTGCTTGGCTGGTCTGGCGAGTCCTCGCCATATAACAGCTGCCTTCCCGCCACTCTTGCTGTTTATAGTCGGACGCCATATGCTTCATCTGCCATCGAGGATGTCGAAATGGAGATGCGCGTTGCTGCATTAAGAGCCTCGCTAGCAGGACAGACTTGGTTCATACGAATCAAAAAAAAAATCCTCACTATCTCAGACAGATGTTATCCAAATCCACAACCGGGTCACCCGTTTACCGCCAGCACGGTTCGCTAACCGCCGACTATACCTCCCATGCATCATCTTCGCAGTCAAAACTCTCAGTGCACAAGATTTTGGGAGCGGTCAAGAGTACCGTTACCATGCTCAAGTATCAGGGATCGGCGATGTGGAATTCAAGACGTTGGACAAGCTCTCGTTGACGGAGCCACGCAAGCTCGCTTTCGTACATCCGTGGATTCGCGATCTGCGCGATCCCTTTGATGGGCTCACTTGGCATAATACATCGGATCGTCATGAGTCCGAGTCTCATCCCGAGGTTGAGGCCGGGTCCACACCAACTTTGCCATTGTATGCTTCACCTGCCACTAGCATAGATAATTATACGCGGGCGTTGCGATTGGTGGTTCGTCTGCGACAACCATTCCATGCGCTGTTACTCCAGCAACAACCCAACGGGGAGTTCAAGCGAGTCGCTACGGAGCATGAAATCATTGCTCAATTGGGACCCGAACACCAGGTCAGGGATATCCGTACTGAAGTCGTGGAGATATTGTGACACAGTTATGGGATTCTATCATTTGCATTTGTATTGCTGTACGTCGTTGTCGCATTGCTTTCCGGTCGTCTTTTCGCTATCGCGCTTCTCTCTACCCCATCATGTAGTTCCCAACGTTTAGCTGCCTCTTGACAGTCTATACCCACACTGCATCGTTACCCAGTTATACCTCCGACCATCTGTCATACTACCAGCAAATTAATAGCTGTTACATATGGATTGCATTCTCTGGGGGTCCCATATAACAATGATCCGACCATCGAGTGCTCCATCCGTTCATCCTGCACTTGCTTCTGAAAACTAGCCGTTTAGTGACTGTCAGACCTTCTTTGGTACGCTGCTCATCTCCCTGGTTCTCTTCAGGGGAGATTTAACTGAAGCTCCTTTCATGCGAGAAGATATGCAACCCTCGAGCATAGCGTGAACGGACAGTCTAGATTCCAACAGTTTTCTGTGGTGCCTCATGTCGTCTGGATCGTTGCTGGCTAGAGACGTGATACACGCATGACCTATCACATTGCCGCCCATAGCCTCGACGAGGCCTTCGCCATCCACTTCTCCATTGGGTTGTGCGATTCAAGCTGAGTGATAACCACAGCGACTGGGACTTGCCCCTCGCAAAGAAATTCTTCGAACAGCCTATAACCACTTAGTTCCGATGAGCTAAGCCTGCCGCCTTTCTTGCAGAACACGAGCAAGTCAACTCCACCCACCACAGACAAGCCACGAATGAGCCGAGCAGCATTTTCTAAAGATCGTCCAAACACATCATACCCAATATGCGTCCCATTGAGACTCACGGTGTCCCAGATGAGGAACTGTTGCATCACCGTGTTGATCCTGTATGCACGGGAATCCAATGTACAGGCCTCTATCCACGAGCTGATCTTTGCTACTGGATGAGATTGATAACAGAGCACTTTCCAGCCCCTGCTTCTCCAAACAAGACAACGTTGAAGTGGCGCAGTGGTCTGCTGAACGTTTCTACTAGTGCAGTATCCTCACGACGGCTCAATCCGCAGCGTGTAGTGAGGTCGAGAGAGGCTGTGGTTCGAGACGAAAGGTCAAGACGAGGGGAAATAGGGGCAACACCGATGGCATAAGTTTTCAGGAGTGCTCTCAGCGCTTGTTTGGACTGATCGCAACCAGTCCGAGCCATGGTGACGCATGCATTGAACTAGGATACCGGTTCTTTGGGTGACGGCGTCTTGGTTGCGTTCCCACCATCCTTCATCGGGTTTATCAAGGCGGGTTATGACGAAGGCTATTGGGGCACGCCCGGCGTAGAAGAAATCGTTGATTAACCAGTAGAGACTACCGAGCGAGGGGAGATTCTGTCCTTGCGTACACAGAGAATAATAAGGTTAACGCCATCAGGGAGGTTTCGCAAGACAGCATGTGCTTGTTCGTCAGGCAAACGGGGACTAGTGTCTCCCCCACGGGCAAGGCGGAATCCCATCGTATCCCATATCCGAAATCGCCCTTCGCCGATAGATATCTGGTACTATAGGGGTCGCGTAGTGCATGGATCAACGTCCATGGATACTTGTGCGATTGGCTCGTAGGCAAGAAGATTGACGATCGAGCTCTAGTTCCCACGGCCAAATAGCACGACGCTAAGATCAGATCTAGGACTTAAATAACGAGTCAGGTGTTAGCAAGAAAATCACGACAGCAACACCCTTGGGCTGTAACATCTGTTCTAGTTTGTCTTTGGAGAACGACAACACTTCTCGAGCTGATGGCCGATCGGTTGTAAACTGAGTGAGCTCCACGAAACGTCATGTACTCACAAGTTGGATACGACGAGGAAGCGAAAGTATGGGTCCACTCTGATTGACATACTCGATGAGCGTTCCATGTGGCATCCACATCACAACCATGCAGGGATGATCAGATCCGAAGTCTTCGCCGCGGGCCGTCCCCAGGAGCGGGGCAATGTTGGGATGGTCTAACTTTCTCCATATCCCAAGCTTGCGCCTCGTTTTCTAGAGTCACACCAGAAGTCGGCGGAAGCACGGCGGAACATTGTTGTCAACTCACTCGCATGAACTCTTCCTGTTGAGTCCGGTTGAGGCCACGAGGGAAGGTGATAACCTTGACTGCAACCTGAACACAGAGAGCATAGATGAAACCTTGAGCGAGCGAAGTGTGAGCGTGAAATGCTAACCTCCCCATTCTGTGTACACAAGCAACGATAAACGATGCCAAAATATCCATGTCCGATAATACGTTTCTTATCCTGCTGAAGCGTGTCGGTGAGATCGAGGATCGATGAGTTCAACTTGGTAGAGGTGTATCCGTCGAGCTGCAGAACGCGCGTCAAAGCAAAGCGAACACCCAGGACGACGACGTACCTTGACACCATTTTATGCCGGGACCTGGAAGGGTGGTGTGGTGTGCAAAGTGTGCTCGAGCCTAACCGCGGGCCGCGAGATCGGTGTGTGAGGGACTTATAACAACATTAAGGCGCTTCTCGAGTCATGTGGGAGGTTAGCCTAATAATCTGGGGTGACCATCAGGCAAAGTGGAAGGTCGTACTTATCAACTAGGCTCGGAAAATGCCGAGTAGATCATGTTGACCTCCCACGTCGAATACATATTCCAGGATGCAAGGAACCCCAGTCATTTTCAAGAACAGGGTCTAGTTCCACGAGGTAGTACGGCACGTGAAGGGGTCGGTGAAGGCCGAGGAGGAGGAGATGTAATGGACGACACGGTCTTGGCTTACTTGACCTCAACGAGAATACGGTCGCGGAAGACGCGTTGCTGAGCACGTTTGCCGCACGTTTCCTTGCACGCATCGATATATTTGACCAGCTTGAGTTCACAGGTGTGTATAACTATGTGCCCTTGTCTAGCTGGAACACGAACTCATTCGACCCGTGATGCGAACACAAGACGCTTTTTCGGACATGTTGACCCCTGAAAAGGCATTTTTAGTGCATGTATGCGTGGGACACTGTATCGCGACCAACGACCAGGAAAAGTTGGAGGTATCCCTCCCCATCGTGACCCATCTCGCGTTCCGGATCCAGAGCGTCTGCAATAAATACCAAGAAGACCTCGATGCGGTCGCGCAAGAACGTGCGCTGCGGAATTCGTGATTGGGGAGATGCTCAAGCTTGCGGTGAATCTCGACTATGCGGACGAGATTGAGTCGCGAAAGATGTTCCAACTCGTGCGGGATATGATTGGGCAGGAGAGTTTGCCAGAGGGGTTGGTGGCGCAGTGTTTAGATGTATCGAGGATGTTGTCACCGAGCGAGAGGGATTTGATTCGGGTGGTCGTCGAGGTGGTACATGAATTGAGGGATGAGCGCGAGGGAGAGGACGAGGATGGGGGGAGAGAGAAAGACGGTGAGGGAGAGGGCGAGGGAGATGACGGGAACGAGGACGATGCCAACCCAAGTGCTGTCAAGGCACCCAAGGGGCCAAAGCCTCCAAAGGAACTCAACCCTGAAGAACAGGCCCAGGCAGACGTGCTTGACCTTTGGTGTTTGTCCCTCTGCATAGGTATGCTGGAGCGCCTGAATGGGGTACGTCAGCCTCTTCACCCTCGGAGCTATCACTGAGAAATGATATGGATATGTTCGGACATTTGAAGAGAACCCGATGTTGGAAGGCATCCTGGGTGAACTGATTGTACCTGCCTTAAAGCGCAAGGAGCTCGCACTCCGTGAAAAAGGGCTTGTGTGTCTCGGGTTGTGTTGTCTCATTGCACGCGTAAGTCCTCTTTGATTTTTTTTGCTATCCCCGACACATGGCGCTGAAATGGACGTTGAGATGGCTCTCAATTCCTTCCAGCTCTTCCTCTCGCAAGTTCAATCCTCCCCCGAAGTACTCCAGACGCGCGTGTTACAAATCATGTTTGACATATTGATAGTGCACGAAGGGGATTTCTTGGGAAGGGGTGGAATTGAGGTACGTTTTGCGCTTTTGCTCTCATTCTCAAATCATCACCGGGGTAACGACGCTGATCCAATGTATGTCTTTTGGTGATCGGTAGAGTGAACGCATCGTCAAGTTTTACTACATGTACTCAACAGGGAAGAAGCAGAAAATATTCAGGCATTGTTGTGCGTTGGGCTTGCGAAGCTCGTGTTGGCGAGAATGATTTCAGACAAATGGGTATGTGTTACCATCCATCTGGAATATCTAGATAGTGTTTTTTGACGATGGATATTTGCCATGCACACGACAGGTCTTGAAAAGTCTCGTGATGGCCTATCTCTCGCCTGACACGGCCGAGAATCAAGAACTGAGACAGTGTCTGGCGTATTTCTTCCCCGTATATTGTTATTTGCCGAGTGTGAACCAAAAGCGGATGCGCCTGGTACGCTGGGCCGGTCTTTTGCTCTCATTGTGACTTTTGACAGTCGATTCCGATTCGCGTTTCTCTCTTTGATTTACGCTTGGGCTCCCTCTTCAACACGAACGCAGATATCGGTACCGATATTCGAACAGCTCGCGGTGGCGACACGAGATTTGGACGAAGATCAAGAAATGGTATCACCTGCGCAGATTATAGTGATGTTTATCGATTGGACAGATCCGCAAAAAGCCATGTAAGTGTTCATTTCGTGCGCGCACCTCGGCGTGGGGTATAGAGCGTGTGTGAAATGACGTGTGTAGTGAGCTGCAGGGCCAAACGATCGACAACGAGGTACATATCGATCTGGCAGAGGATATTCTCAAGGCATTATTCAACGATAAAATAGAAAGTCCGTCGCCTCACGTCTTGTTTTTGATGTCATTTGGTGCTACTGACCACTGTGACGTAGAGGAAGACAAGAAGGCGTTGTGCCAGGTCCTGGGACGGTTGCACCTCCCCGAGACGGTAGACGACGACAAGATCCGAACGGTTAAGTTGTTGGTACACAACGTCTTTACGGTACGTTCTGATCCTCTGCTTCTCCCCTCTTCCACACGCGTAACCCCCTATCCATGCGGTGCTGCAGCGCAGACCAATCCGAGACGTCTCTGCACGCAACGCCCTCACCAAGTTCGACGCGGCGATCAGCAAGAAATATGCAGACAAGCTGTCCAACTTTAGCGAAGAAGAATATCGACAACTCGAACAACTCGAAACGTTGTTCAAGTTCTTGGATGACATTATACCGTTGGAGGATGGAGGGGAGATAGAGATCCCGATGAAGTCGAGAGGGTGGAAACGGTACGTTTTGCGTGTCATCATAAACGTGGTTTTAAAAACGTGCTGACGGGGATGTGGGTATAGGCGATCGGAGAGTGTGATGACGGCAACGACGGCGAGCAGTGTGGCAGAGGATGAGAGTGTCGGATCTGCGACGTCGGATGCGAGGAAAGCTTCGAAAGGCAAGGGGAAACAGAGCAAGTGCGTGTCCTGCCGTCTTGTGCTTTCATCGAGTGTTTATCGAGCTCGGACGATGACGACGACGACGAGCTGCCTGAGGGATATGTGACGCCTGCGCCGGCGAGGACGCTTCCAAAGAGGGCCGCGTGAGTGTCCCTTGTCTTCTTTTATATCTTTGTAGGGGGGGAGGAGCTGATTGAGATGTAGATCGGTGAAGAAGGCGGTACCTGTGCAGAACATTTCCGATGACGAAGGCGAGGAGGAAGCGGAAGCAACGCCTGCACCTGCACCTGCCTCGAGACGACGTGACGCACGGGCGCGGTATGTTTACCCCTGCACTGATCGTTCTATTCCGTTTTGGTCTGACGATTATGGTCAGAACGCGCGAGCCGGAGCCAGGGTCGAGGGGAGGAAACACGACGTTTGATCCGATCATGGATTCAGAGAAGTAAGAAGAGGTGCTTTCGATCGTAGTCCGAGGGGATGAGTGATGTGATGTGTTTTGGGGGGTGTTGGGATCTGAATGTATATATCAATGTATGTGCGAGTCTCGAGAATGGGGCTTTGATTTGTCTGTTTTACGGTATTCGTGTTGTGCTACGTAGTGATCGTGTACAAGTATTGGACGACTTCGCACCTTCTGAGATTCCTAGGTCAGTCTTGGTGCTGACTGTTTCGCTGATGAGTCTATCATGAACTTGGCCGCTCTTGCAAGCCCTGCCGATCCCTCGTCCCAGTGTGACAGTCCCACAGTCACCGACCTCAATTATAAGCTTCAAATTCGGGTGGTGTTGTACCTAGTTACGTGTGAGGGTGCAGTGTGCAACACTCACTACGGAGTGGACGTCTAGTCCCAAGTTCGTAATAGGTTAGTAAACGATTATTCACCTGACCATGCGACGTGCTACACCACCCACCGATTCATCGAGTGCTTCCACTATTTTTTTTTTCGTAGACTGTACGTTTTGTTGAGCATTCTCCTACGGCTGCGCAAGTGATGAAGGCAGCAAGTATGTCAGAAGGATAAGAGACTCACAAGCGCTGAAGGCTGTGTCAGTTGATCCATATTCTGATCGATAAGACAAAATGGGGATATTTATATGTGCCGTGAGGAAGCCAGGTGTCGTCGTGCGCTTTGACCTTGCACTCTCACTATCCTGCCTATACCCGTGTGTTGTGGACAAGCATGCAGTCGACGGGAAAAGGTACGTACTAGTCATGGGAGAGTACCTATAATGACCTCTCGCCGAATTCTAGATGGCTCGAAAATAATTGAAATCAATGGTCAACACACAATATACTCAGTCTGCTTCGACGAGGATGGCAAGCAAGTATTGAGCGGCGGTGGTGAAGGGACGCTTCGACGATGGCGAGTGGATGACGGACACGAGGTTGGCGAACCAATTCGAGCCGAAGGGGCAGAGATCAGTGCTGCTGTGCTCTCGCCGGATCGCAAATGGTTGGTGTGTG
>JBBPQZ010000975.1:0-10927 GCA_038092795.1 Boletus rubissimus | reverse complement strand
GGCAGACCAGAATGAACAACAGCAACAAGATGAATATTGTAGTTCTGGCTTTGAACTGAAATTGTCCCTGGAAGGGAGGAAGCTGGGTGATACGCTCGCGCAGCGAGAGCTTAGGAGGCGGGGTGAGGAAAGCAATGTAGTACTCGGGAGCGCCGAGTGAGGGCGAGGATGGGGTCACGATAATGGCTGGCAGGGGCGACTTCTCCGTAGCTTGTGGAAGAGAAAGATCTGATGCGACATCAATGATATGTTCCCACTCAGTTACACGTCAGGTTTTACCTAGCGGTGCGGGGATCAAGTTGTAGTCAAGGCGCCGTGGAAGTCTATGAAGTCGAGGAACTGACAACCAAGTCAGCACCGTGGACTGTGCCTTCACTAACATTGCACACGAAGCGTACCAGCAGAAGACATGATAGATCGGTAGCACTGCTTGAAGTTATTTCAGAGTGACGAGCTTCTCAGGCCTGTGAACCTAGCGAAGAGTGGGAATGGGACGCGACTGGTTGAACGAGTGGAATCCAAAAGAGTGTGAGGGTATTTGAGACTGGCAACACAAAGGGAAGAGCGCTGAGGAGTGAGAACAACTCGACGACGACATGCGGCGGGAAATATCTGATCTGCTGATGTAACCTCAGCTGTAAGCCGTTGCTGGATACGGAACCCAAAACATATCCATGTCGCTCCTCCAATCATCCCTGAAAGTCACAGATCAGACCTTGCATAAAACATCCCTTCCAGGAGGGAATTATGTCCTATCACTGACACCAATAGCTAATTTATACGCCGCCTCGGCGTCATCCCCGTCGAACCAGATCCATCTCTTCGACAGAGCTACTCTGCAGAACATAAGTGTTCTCAAGGGCCACGAGCACGCAACCACCCAGCTGTGTACTATTAGTAGCCTCGGGGCGTCTACTCGCGAGATGCTTCTTTCGTCCGGTAAGGACGGCTGTGTGATGGCATGGGATGAAAGAAGTGGATCGGCCAGTATTAAAAGTGGGTCTTCCACATCTGTGTCTCCGGAAAACGTGTACCTTAACAACTCAAAGACTTCGTTTGATACCAGTGGAGTCCTCCGGGAGACTACGCCCCCTTCTTTGTTGCGATGCGTCGGATGAGGGTTTACTCGTTGCTGCAGGGACAGACCTACAAAAAGAGGATGCATTCATCATCTACTGGTCAGCCCTGTGTTGTGGCCAGGATGTCCCACAAGCACCTCACTTGTCATTCATTCTTTTTCAAGGGATCCACGGAATCCAGCAGCACGACTACGCTCTCATGGCTCAACTCACTCTGACGATATCACTGCCGTGCATTTCTTGAAAAGTGGACACACATCGAGTTCAAACAGGGTGCTACTATCAACCTCATCCGATGGACTGGTCAGCACCTCAAATGCTCTTGAAACGGACGAAGATGAAGCTGTACTGCACGTCGGAAACTGGGGCTGCAGTATCTCGCAGGGTGGATGGGTAACCAATGCACGCGGGACACGCATCTGGGCGGCAAGCGATATGGAGACATTCAGTTGTTGGTCGAACGAAGTGGGTCCGCTTTACCGAATGAACAGTCGAAATATCCTTATTGAAATGTCCAGCTGGACCAACTTTTGACTGTGGATATTCGCGACCCCTCCTTGCATGACCGTGGGCATACTTGGGTCACCAATTATCTTATCAAGGGGCATTCTACACGGAAAGCAGAAAACGGACTTGGGGTATTCGTCGGTTCCAATGAGTTCAGCGTATTTTCCTTGTTTGACCGAGATATCATCTAATCACCTCGTTAGGGGAGACGTGGCTTTGATCACTAGCAATGATTTATCTGATGCAATGGCTCCATGGACGATACACTCTGTGTGGGCCGGCGGTCATTCGGGGATTGTGCGATCCCTCTATTGGGATGAAGAGGTGTAACGCTTGGTTCACTGTCTTTCCTTCAACTGACAATTTTCAGCACGATGTCCTCGTCACTGGCGGTGAAGATTCAAAAATCGTCACATGGCGGATCCAGGACCCAGGCCTTACTGATTTTTCAATGTCGCATCAGTTGGATGACCCCATGGAATCAGAGGTACAGAACTCGAAAAGGGAATGGGGCGACACGATGGATGACAATCAGACTGGTCCAGTAAGTGACCGGCTCCGCGACGAAAAATTGCCATCGACCATCATTTTCAGGCTGGCAAGCGGGTGAGGCGGTAACCAGCGATCGTTCATTGAACAAAATTCTACCAACTTGCCTGGGCCTTACCAATCGCAAACCGTAGAAGATCCATTTTCCGGAATATTGCGCATACGCAGACATAGAACAGCTCCGTTACTTCCTTAATGAGTGCAGCCTCGACGCGTTCGAGGATATACCATATGCATAGATGAGGCGTACAGTGCAAAGGATAATAGAAAGTGACGATGTTTCATAGCAATACCCACATTGTATATCCTCGATTCGACATGCCCTCTGTCCGACCACGTGTCGGTTTTGTGCACCTCTTATACCTTGAAGCCACGAGACTTTCGGCGACCACGAGCACGCTCGAACTATGATCGGAGTGATGAGGGCGATACGCATACTTGGATTTGAAGTAACTTACTTTGCGGCCCTTGGAAACGGTGTAGGGTTTCTTGTGCTTGTGAGGACCCATGCCAAAGTGCTTGACGGCCTCACGTGAGTTCCTCTTGCCTCTTAGAAGCACTGTGTTGGAGCCAGTGGGCGAACGCAAGGCAAGTTGGTCCAGAGTTATAGCCTCTCCACCAGCCTTAATGATACGCTCCTTTGCCGCTTGAGAGAAGCGAAGGGCAGCCACGGTCAGTTTTGGGATCTCAAGGAGACGAATATCATCGGTAACAGTTCCAACTGATACGACGGTTTTGGAGGCGAGGTCTGGAGTGGCAGACGTCTCTTTGACAATTCTTGACAGCGAAATCGGGGGGCGATTGACTTTGGAGAGGAAAAGGCGGTGGAGGATTACCTATAGCACGGAAGATACATGAGCGCCACAGCATTGAATCAAATCGGGGTCGGGAGACCTTGTTGAAATTCGAGTCGGTACGACGCGCGAGGAAACGGTACAACTGAGAGACGGTCAATAACAACCTTTCCAAGGGTGGTAACGCGACTATACCTTGACCAGTAAGAGGAGGTAGGGATCCTCACTCTTTGGGGCTGTTCGCTGGGCCTTCTTGACGTGGTGAGCCTTGAGATCGATACCCTGCGCAAAAAAAGCGATGAGACGGCGCCTGGACGATGTCTGGGACAATGGACTCACCATCTTGGTCTTGCCGATGTGTGCTGATGGGTGTGTGGAACGGTGCAGCGACGGGGGGGCTTACAAAACTATACAGTATTACAAAATAAGGTTCATGTTCGCGGAGTCTGAACTTGAATCTCAACTCGGATACAAACACGCGCAAATTTCTTTTCAAACTCCAACTATCATGGTGTGTTCCACTTGCTCCAGCCAAACGCCCGCCGACTGATTTTTTTTTTCTTCGTTCCTAGTCGCAATACAGTGAAGCTGCAGCTCCTCCAGTGGACCCATACTCTGACGCTTACAACGCTCCGGCGCCAGCTGCATCGGAATCCCGCGACCGCGATGCTCCTCGCGCGCGTTCTCGCTCCCGTAGCCCGGCCCGCAGCAACAATGGTTACAGGAGCCCCCCTAACCGTCGCAAGTCTCCACCTCCAAAGCGACCTTCGCATGCTCCTATTGTACGTTGCGTTCTCTCCACTGTTTTTTTCGACCTCATTCGGCAAAGCAGGCGCCTAACCCATCCGCGGTGTTGGGTGTGTTTGGCTTGAGCATCAGAACCCAAGAACGCGATTTGGATGAAGAATTCAGTCGATTCGGAAGAGTCGAAAAAGTGACCATTGTCTACGACCAGAGGGTATGTCGCCACGCCGTACTCATGAGGCGAACAACCCTCAACCCATGTTGTTCAGTCCGACCGCTCTCGTGGCTTCGGCTTCATCAAAATGTCAGGTGTGGAAGAGGCAACGCGTTGCATCCAGGAACTCAACGGCATCGTCAGTCACGTGTATTGCTATCTTTCGTTAATACTGACGCAGATGCAGGAACTCAATGGACGCCGCATCCGAGTGGACTATTCGGTCACCGACCGTCCTCATGCACCCACACCAGGAGAATATATGGGACATCGCCGTTCTCACAGGGACACGTATTCAAGCCGTGAATACCGTGACTCGTACCGCGACTCGTATCGTGACCGGGACCGTGACCACCGTCGTCATGATCGTGACAAGGACAGAGACCCCTATGGTCGTGATAACCGTGACTGGCGTGACCGTCGTAGTCCGCCTGCTCGCAGTGGACGTTACTCACCTGATTACAGGAGACGTAGGAGTTACTCAAGAAGCCCGCCGAGGGGTAGCAGCCCTCGCAAGGATTACGATGGCCCTTCCAATGGTGCCTCTACTTCCTCCAACCATGCTGAAAATGGCGGTCGTTGGTGAAGTAACCACCTGCGCCCTGAATATGTCATGTTCTGTCTTTATCTGTCTGTTTCTCGCGAAGGGTCGAGCATGTACAAATGAAGGGTTCATGGCGGACAAACCCCCAACAGACTTCAAGTTTTCAAACTTTCTCGTTACTTCCTGTCTTGAAGAAGCCAGCACCTGGTTCGGTATATCAGACAAAAAGATCAAGTCTCAAGTTTTCTTTCGTGCTCGACTTTTCTTGCTTGTATTCCCCCCATCATGCCTTTCGTATCGCTCTACTACTTTGTGTTACACTATCAAGTATTGGTGAAGACGCGCATGGTCAAGTTTACGATGTGTCGGTAATACATGCATGAAGACTTGTCAAGGTTCCAAATGGAAGAACGCCTACGGCATAGATTTCCCTCGTGAAGGATAATGCTGTAACACTGCTTCTGGCGGCGATGACTTATGGTCCACCTCGCAATGCCACCCGTCTGAATTAAGATGACCAAGGCCAAGAAACTCGAGGCGACCGCTCAATGGTTACCCGTTGATGCAGGACTATGGATACCTGGTCGACCGCCCGCTGGATTTGGCCGGATTAGATACCCGTTCTATGTGACACATGTCTGTAACTCTAATTGTACTAACAAAATCGTATCGAGTCTGTTCAGCGGCAGTCCACGATACTTTGAGAAACGTAACTTGTGCAAATCAAAGGACACCATTCCATTACGCCAAAACCTACAGCAAATACCCCAGTTTTCCCCTTATAAGCCTGGCCCCATACCGCGTAGATGTCTCAAAATATACGTTAATGTATACTAAATGTAATCCACAAAAAGAACATCATCTGCTGCTCACGATATCATATGCATGTGGGTGTGGAGAAGAGAAAGGCTCGCGTGAACCAGAATGAAATAAAAATATATCTGTGTGATGTGTCCGCAGCACCTAGGATCGTTCAATATCCTGCAGTAGGAAAAAAAAAAGGAACAGATATCTAGTGTGATGATCATGAGATGCTGCTGTCAACCGACTCGTCCAACATCACAGAAAAAAAAAGGATGACATGCCATGATCGTACAGTGGCCACTCGGGCCGGGTTATCCTCTATGCGGCCACTCGAGACACGATCGTTCCACCATAATCGAGGCCTCTCCCAGGAAGGAAAACATCCGGGGTGCTCTCAAATGGGATGACCTTGCCCGACAACCCCTCCTCGATGCCATCCGCCGCCACCAACGCCGCCCGCTTCTTCCCCTTGTCCCTGCGCCCCGTGTTCGCAAAATCGGCGGGCCCGATCACGGGCTTCACTCCCATGGATGACGCCATTCGCATCACAGCACACAGCGTGTCATGCACGTCACTCCCTTCCCAGTCAATGTCGGACACGACGTTCACCCATGAGTAGTTGACCGGCCGCGCCTTCGCCTTCGCCTTCTTATCCTTGCCGTGTCCGCTTGTCACGGCCTCGTGATAACCGCTGTCCTCGAACGGATGTTGGTCTTTGGCACCTCCGAGGCGCAGGGCCCGCACACCAGCACGGAAGTTGTCACCAGCTGTCGACACGACGCGGTCCGGTGTGTCGCCAACGAGAGTGGTAAACTGCGCGTCAATATCTTGGCGTGATGGATCGCGAACAGGTCGGCCGAGGAGTAATCTGCCTGCATCCCATATTTCACGACCACCGATGGTATCCAGGATTGCATCAAGCCGAATGCGAGACCGGCTCAAGTACGACATGAGGGAAACCACCGAGCCTTGTTCGCAGTCATACGGTGTGAGCGGTAGTGAAGTGAAAGAGTAAGGGGTCGTGAATGCATTCTGATGGGATGACGATGAAGTAGGGGACGAAAGGTGGCTTGACGAGAGCCCATGCGAGTAAGGCGAAGACAACGGGGTGGACGTAGTCGACCTGGAGAACGGAGAGGGTGAAATACTCGGAGAAGAAGAGGGCGAACGGGGAAACTGAATGGAAGGCGACGACCAAGACGACCTGGCTTCCAATGCCATGTTTGAGACATCAAACAGCGCAGAAAGGGGCATCAATGTAACTGGGACGAAAAGCACTTCGTCCACTCCCCATTCACGTAGTCGGTCCTCAATGCGGCGTAGCATGTTCCTTTGGTTATCAAGCTCCCTCTCTTCTTCCTCGTCTTTCAGTTCGTCTGGTAGTTCCGACTGAGCACCCGGTAACATAAACGGCACAGGCACATGGGCCCATACAGACCATCCCTCGCGAACGAGCATTTGCGCGGCAAGTGCACCTGCTCCATCGTGTGCCCGAAGTATGAGGGCACGGGGTCTCGATTCGCAAGGCTGAACCCGCGTGTCGAGGTCTTCCTGGCCTCCACCTGCGATAAAGTCGTGGTTGTCACTACGAGGAGGAAGGATGGGGTGTAGTTCGTTGTGAGAATTACCGTATGGCAGCTGTGACTTCCCCATACTCTGTGTAATCTGATGGAACGTGCGAACAGCACGGTACGCAGGAACTCCGCAGAGAGGCAGAAGAGCAAGTTCATTGACCGTCAGACATTCCTCTTCGACGGCAGGTGGCGGAGTGCCGTGTCGCCTGGAAACATCACCGTCCGCTTCGTTCGCTATCTCCGTCGGAGGGACCGAAGTAAACGGATATTTCAAATGCATGAAAGGGTTGGGAACGCGATGAACACGATGCCGATCGGCGAGTATGAACTCGGCCAATGCACCACACTGGATGGACTGTGTCAATTCGACTAGGCCAGGACAGGGTGCGACGGCTAACCTTGTGGACAGACATCAACCCAACAACCCAATCACCGCGTTTTGCCACGTCCACGCCGACTTCCCATCCGACCTCCAAAACTCGGCCAACGAACGAACGGCCGGGAATGTAACCCACGGGTGGACATCGCCCCTTGTCCTTCTCGCTTGTCTTTGGCATCTTGGTACCATACGGAGCACCCGCAAGTGACGAGGTGGCACGCGGAGGGTGGATACCCGTGAGCCGCGCATCCGTTGTGTCTAGACCGACGCCCCAGACCTGCACTAAGACAGAACCACCACCAACGTAAACAGGGGGTGTGCGATAAGCGGTAAAGCCAAGTGGAGAGTCCGTATCACCTTGGTGATCCTTGCCCTTGGCCGTGGTTGACAGCTTATCTTTGGAGAACCACGCAACGCCGAAGACACTTCCGCGGGATCTGTGGGACTTGCGGGCTGTGCCAGAGCCTGCCGCAATGCCACGGACGATCTCGATGCTAGCCATGGTTGTCTGGGCAAGGCGCGCGCGGGATAGATCGACCTGATCACCAAAGCCGAGGCCTACACCTATGCTATCACGTACAGTGGCGCCGGTAGGACGCGCTTTGCCGATTTTCCAGACTCGGTTAGATCCATGGTCGAGCGCCAAGGAGGGTGAGGTTGCGGCGTGAGGAAGGACGAGACTAGTGTAACCACGAGTTCCTGTGGAAGGCAAGGTGTCAGGCGAATCCGAAACGGACACGTGGGCGGCGAGGGCATCGAGAACGTTGGGAGCGGGTGAGGTATAGGGTGACTTTGAGGTCGAGGCAGTACCATGAGAGGTTGTACTGAGTGGGCGTGATGCTGGGCTGAATGCACGTTCTGTATTTGAGGCGAGGAAGGGATGGGGATTGGAAGTTCTACTAGATGGGTCAGATGTCTGATCGCCGGCAAGCAAGAAGGGCGGAGATGAGAAACTCCGTTGTCTGGTGAGCTTGGACGACCGGAGGGGAGAAGATACGCGTGGCTTGTGGTATGCATCGAATGAGCGGTCAGGAGAATGGGTTATGGAAACGGTGCGTTTTTGTGGGACTGGCGTGTCATGAACATAGGAGAGAGAGCCATCGGGGTCCAAATCTTCCTCGACTTCGAGCAAGGCGGTCATACCGATGACGGATCGGGCGGTGCTGATCTTTGCCTTGCCGATACCCTTGGACTTGGATGGACGCGGTGGGGGCGGATGGGGAAGGGAGGCGGGGAGGCGGGACGGCAGGGAGGAGGTAGAGCGGGAGGCAGGGACCTGTGCAGCTGGGGCACTGTGCCGTTTGGGAGCCTTTGACTTGGGTTTCTGGTCGTCGGTACGAGGCGCGACGAGCCAGCGGACGTCTCTTGCCCAGTCCTCGTCGGTGTACGTAAGCTTGCGGTCGGTATGAACCATGTTGAGGGCCACGTGATCGGGGAGGGAGGCGGATGAGCGGACGAGATCGGAAAGTGAAAGGTCGGAGGAAGCGGCGGACGTCGGTGGAGTGGTCGAGGGAGAGTTTTGGGAGGAGTGGAAGGGGGACGAGGAGGGGGTGAAGAAGGGCTCGTCGAGGTCGTCCGAGCGTCGGAGGTCGAGCTGAGCGGCAAGTGACGATAAGAGAAAGGGAGTGGGAATATGCGCTGGCGACTGACCTGGGGGGCTTCTTCCGATGTTCCACGGTATCCATGCGTATCCTCGATGTGGCAGATATCGTGCGTCGTCACTGGTGCAGAGTATCGCTGCGAGGGTCTTCCGAGGACCTTTTGGAAGAAGGTTGGCTTGACCATCGCCGACGACGACGACGACGGGGAGGAAGAGGAGGAGAACGAGGAGAACGATGAGCAAGATGAAAAAGTTCTTGGCTTGATGGATCGCACGCAGTTTTGTTTTTCCAAATTCAGTCTGATTCGAAACGAGTGACGTCATCTTACTACCGCCGTCGCTTTCTAGTTTCGACCGCAAACGAAACCCGTCGAGACCCAGATCTTCCCGGTCCCCGGCCCGGCTGTTCCTCCTCCTCCTCCTCCTCCTCCTCCTCCTCCTCTTCCTCCTCATCTCCATCACTTCCCATCCCCGATTCCTCCTCGTCCCCGCTCTCCTCTTCTTCCCACACTAAATCCCACTCGACATCGCGCTTGTCGCTCACTCCCGCGTCCATCTTCACCAGTTTCACCTCGACTGCACTCCGTAACTCCTTCCTACTCTTCACCGCTCCCAACACTGCTGCATCTCCTTCCATCGTCCCTCCAGACGTTCCCGCAGGCATGCTGTACCGCATCAACTTGCCTGTGCTCCAGTCGCGCAGAACAATCCGCGCAGCTCCCGCATGATCCGGCACGCCTCTCTATCATGTCATAAGCATGCCATATCCGCCCATCTAACTCAGCTCGCCTACCTTTTTGATTAGTCTATTTACCCGTGCTAGCCCCGCAAGAAACCCCGACACGTCCCCTTGCAAAAACGCAGGTAAGCCGTACGCTAGCATCAGATCTTGCGTGTCCCCATGCGCCACGATATGCGTCACTATCCGCAGTCAGCACATCACCTCCAATCCATACCTCTCCACCTACCTCCAAACAGCGGATCCTTTAGTCGATCAATCCGCCCCCTACACCGCAGCAGAATATCCCGTGCTCGCATCACCTCTCTTTCCCCATCCGTCAGGGATGCTGCGCGCACAAACTGCATTCCAGGCGTGTCAATAAACCTTACTCTCCGTGCACCATTGCTTGGCATTGCGGCTACTACTTCTTGAGCGCTCGTCGTAGTATACGGCCCTTTGGCAGATCCTGCCGTATACGTATCGTATATCGAGAATACATCCGAGCCGAGAATCGAGTTGATAACAGCCGACTTGCCTGCCTGATCATTCGTGAGATAAGATCGGATCTAGAGCCCAGCTTGACACTTACGTTCGTCACTCCAGTCACAGCAACAACTAGCTCCTCGTTATTTTTCGTTTGTGCAAGGTCATCCAGATATGCCCAAAGACCGGCAACTCCCAGGGCATCATCCTTGGGCATCGGCTTCGCCTTTTTGTTCCGTGGTTCAAACGGTGTCCCGGACGGCATGAAAGCAGAAGACGCTCTGAATGGCAATACCGTATACCATGTCCGTAGATGTACTAGCCACTGCACGAGCGATTCTCGTGGCACAGTGTCTGTAACAACACGTGAGTTTGAGAACCCCATCCACATGTCATACACACCTGCTTTGTTCAGCAGCACCGCCAACTTGCCTCGTGCTGCTTCTGCCAACGCATCGCTGATGCCCGCGGCAGGATCTCGGGCATCGACCACATGCAGCACCACATCCGCCTTTTGCACAGCTTCACGTAGCGTTGAAGGACCGGGAAAAACGGGTATAGCGGGTGTTCGTTCTTTGACAACATTGCTGTCGTCCTTGTTTTTGGGTATGAAGGCTGGTCTCAACGACGTGATCCCATCAAAGCCTTGCCCATCTTTTTCGTCAACATCGATATCCTCTGGAGTTGGGCTTTTCTCAAGGACATTGCTGTCGTGGCCTGCTACGACTGCGCGTTTTTCTTCTTTTCGACGCTGCTTCTCGGCAGCTGCCTGTGATAAATTGATTAAGGTGCCGCATAGAGCACAGACTGGACGTGAGCGTACTTGACGTCGTTGTTCCGCGACCTCTGCGAGGATCTGGTCTTTGTACGGAAAGTTGTTCGGAATTCCCGGATCCTTTTTCGATTTCTTTTGCACGACTGCGAGTGACGGTCAG
>JBBPQZ010000974.1:0-10930 GCA_038092795.1 Boletus rubissimus | reverse complement strand
AACGGAGAGACAACCCTGGAGGTCCGGAGTTGCGATATAGACGAAATAGATCCAGAGTTGGTGCGTAGAGCGCCGGAGTTGCTGGAGTTGGACTTGTACGAATTTTGGGATATGACACGTTGCCATGATCACAAGACTGCCGGCCACCCTAGCTTCTTCAAGACTCGCCAACTTGTTGCCACCGAATTCTGGTGGCCGGGCCTCGCCGCCTATGTTCGTCGCTATGTTGAAGGATGTGCCACCTGCCAACAGGCAAAATCCAACATGCATCCCTCCGTTCCCCCACTCACTCCGATCAAATCCACTGTGTCTCGCCCCTTCTAGCAGATCTCCTGCGATCTGATCACGAATCTTCCGGTATCCTCCAGTTTTGACTCACTCTTGGTCATGGTCGACCACGGGCTTACAAAGGGGGTAATTTTATGCCCTACCAAGAAATCCATCACCGCCGAGGGTGTCGCCGCCCTCTTTTTCCACAAAGTCTTCCTCCACTTCGGCCTCTACGACAAAATCATCTCCGACTGAGGACCCCAGTTCACGAGTTCATTCGCACGCGAGCTGGGAAGACTACTGCGATACGACTTATCCCTCTCCACCGCGTACCACCCACAAACCGATGGAGAAACTGAACGCGTCAACCAAAAAGTCGAGACGTACCTCCGCATCTACTGTGGATCTAACCCAGGGTCATGGGCAGATTCGATCTCCCATGCTGAATTCACACACAACCACCGCCCCCATTCCGTCACAGGCAAATCCCTCTTCTTCCTGATGATGGGATATGAACCCCACGCACTGCCACCAATCATTGCCAATTCGGATCTTCCCACAGTAGAAGACTGCCTGAAGACTCTTTCAGCTGCCCGAGACAAGGCTCTCGCCTCCCATGAACTGGCATGTCAAACCATGTCAGCCAGAATCAGACGACACTTCAAACCCTTCGCCCTAGGGGATAGGGTTTGGCTCGAAGCGCAGAACCTGAAATGTTCCATTGCAAATCCCAAGTTTGCCTCCAAACGAGAGGGCCTCTTTACTGTGATGAAGGTATTGTCCCTGATCACATATCAACTGTGCCTCCCCAAGACGTGGAAGATTCATCTGATATTCCACACGTCCCTCCTCTCGCCTTACCGCAAGAATGACACTCATGGGGTTAACTACCCTGCGCCCCCTCTGGATTTAATAGACAGCGAAGAAGAATACGAAATCGAAAAAATCATCAGACATAAGGGATCAGCAGGACGGTGTTCCTTCCTGATCCATTGGAAAGGGTATTTGACCGAAGAGGACTCCTGGGTTCCAGAGAGGCACCTCACGAATGCAGACTCCGCCCTCAAAACGTATAAAGCTCTATTCCCTTCCGTCTTCTCTTCTTCTCCCAAGAACTAACATGGCCATTAACTTCACCCCCACTGACAAAATTCCCCACTTGACTTTCACCATCGCTCAGATCTACGAACGTTACCAGGTACCCCCTGGCTTTGCCTTGCCTCTCGCTATCCCGTCGCTCCTACACGAAAATCAAACCTTGTTCCCCGAGGAGCATGATACGTCGTCTCCTCCAATTCCCTCTTCTCCTGCTTTTGTACCTTCTTCCCCACTTGTTCCCTATGATAGTGTTACCAGCCTTGACGTTGCTTCACAACGTCCTCCTACTCCTCCTGTGGAGTGTACAGTTAGCCTTTCAGATGATACTGAACAAGCCCCTCTCTCTGTAGACGTCCCGACCACTGCGTACTGCCTCAGTGATGGTTCCCCTACTATCTTTGAGATCCACAAGCTCACCGAGCTCATCACCAACCCTGGTCTTGCAACCACCCTCGACTGTTACCTCAACTCAGCGTCTCCCTTATACGCCCTCTATAGCACCTACTTGGCGAACCTTAACATCATCGCCCTCGCCCACGCCCCCACCATGGACGCCAACCGGTCCTACGTGGCCCAGTTTATCTACCAGGACGCCATGCAAGCCCAGTCCCGCTTGCTGGTCGCACTTCACCAACTCGGCATGCTCACCCTCTTAAGGGACATGCATCGTTACCTCCTGGCCATGGCCACTCAAACTCGTCCCCTTACTTGTGAACTCTACGAGGCACTCGCCGTTGAGCACCATCGCACCTGTCAACGTGCGACTCCCACAGTTTTCCTCGCTGAGGTCAAAAGACCTCCCCCTGCCAAGCCTGTCATGGTCTTGCAAGCCCTCGCAATCCCCGTCATGCCAACCACCCCCTCCGCTTCCTCGACCCCTCTCAGGTCCGATGAAGATTGCCTCATGCAAAGGATCAAAAGTGCCTGGACTGGTGCTGATGGTTGCCTTCCTCTTCCAGACTCACACCCCCGAGCTAGAGAACGATGTTATTCTTGCGGCCGTATCGGCCATTTTCAGCGCGACTGCCCTGTGCATCAATGCATGACCTGCCTTTGTTGGGCCCCCGGACATATCCTCGCCCGGTGCCCTCTTTGTCGTCGCACCGCCTCTCCCCCACCTCGTCATGTTCCCCCTCCGAGGCAACCATCCTCCTTGTTCTCATCCACCCAAATGTCCTCCTCTTTGTCCTCTTCGGAACGTCGACGTTCCCACCGTGGAACTAACCCCTCTCGCCGACAGGGTACACCCCCTGTCCCATGTCACTCTTCCCCCGTCCTCCGACGTTTTCCATGATGTCGGTCTCCCTCTCCCCTTGTCAACCGAAACTACTCCAACAAGGAAGATTGCATCGATGAAACCAGTTACGGTAACATCACAGGCTCCCCGGTTGGTGGCCCCGTTCTCTACTAATTCCCCCATGGTCAAGCTGCTGTGCGCTCTCATGGCTGGATTATCTTTGTCTACGCCGTGGTCTTGACTCTACAAAGGGGGTAATGTTACAACTTTTCCTTTTCTTCGTACTTCTCTTTAGACTCTGCTCTATCCATGTACTATCTTCAGTCCTAGGCCCTCTGATACGTCATATCCTAGGACACCCATTGGACTTCATTCCTTTTCTCCGCCTCGGGCTTCTTCGACTGCCTCCGTACCCATGGCGCATCCTCTTACCATATCTGTCTCGTTGATTCTCCCGCGATACGTCGGCCGCATGTTCTGTTCTTCATCATTATGTGTTCTTCCTTTTCGGGCTTCCTTCCGTTCCGTTATGCGTCTTCTCTTGATCCGTAACGCATAACCCTTTCTTTTCTAGTTCTCCTTGCATTCCTTACTGCAGTCCGTGCACGAGGAGACTGTGTATATAAACGACCCGAGCACTACCTAGATCGCTAGTTTAGACCTCCTTCGAGCTACCTTGTATCTCGTCGCCGCTTAGCAATCTATTTGCTTCTCTTGTCTTACTCGCCTCGCGATTAGGAAACCCCTAGATCGCTTCTTCGATCGGCTTGTCCTTTGACTCGCCGATACCTTGTCCACCGTTGGAGGAATCCCCACAATGGAAGTCCTGCGTGTCAGATCCAACCCGACTACCTTGATCAGTTCGCTCTGCACTTACTGATATCTTCGAGGAATCCCCTCAACTTTTGCTGACGGAGGAATCCCCACGTCAGAACTACTGTGTCGTCAGCTCCCAACCCAACTCCTTGCCATCGAAGGCCCCTTACAATTACTCCTACCCCAGGTAGTCATAATACTATTTAATTTCCATTATTTTTCTTCCACTGTTGCTTCTTCCATTAGTCTATTTATGGAATTTCCTCTCATGCATAGCACAATCTGTGTGTGTACCTGTACAATATATAAGTAGATACTTTGTGACTGGAATCCCTAGTCTAATCCATTTTGGTTACCTCTCATAGTTATTGTCTTGGTCATCTGGCCATTGTAGACTAAGTTAGTTGGAAAAGACCCTCACCCTCTTCATTACCATTGAGCTAGGACTTGTGTAGCCTGCAAGATAGCACTGAGCCTTGTGATTTCTGTTGTTTATGATAGATTCATAACAAGAGGAGACAATTATATGGTTTGGAGGAAGAATGCACTGTAGCCATGTTACCTTTGATCATGTGAATGGCATCTGGATGTTTCTGATGGAAGTCTTCTAATTTTTTGGTGGCATGAGTTAGATTGGTTCAGGATTCCCACATTTGTTCTTCACAGAGGTAGCCTTTTCATTATACCAAGTATTCAGTTTTGTTTCACTTCTGTTGGAAATTTATGATTTCCTGTATCTTGTATTCTTTTTCTTGTTGGATGATAATAGGTGGTGGTGGTTTTAGCCTGGCTTGGAATGAATAAGACCCAGTTACATAAGGAGTGAGGAATAATTTGTTAAACACTAGATGAATTCCTTTTCAAGTTTTGGGTAGTTCTAATTCATATGCTGCTACCCCAATCTTTGCCTTTGTTATAAACTTATCACGAATGACAAAATCCACAAGGCTTGGTGCTACTTCACAGGCTACATGTGTTCTGGCTCAAGATGAGGGTATGGGGGTCTTCTCTATTCAACTCAGTCTACAAGGGCCAGATGACCCAGGCAATGACTATCGAGGTAAACAAGATGGATTAGACTGGAGTTACCAGTCACAGAGTGTCTATCTTTTATACTATACAGGCTCATACACAGACCATGCTATGCATGGGAGGGATTACCATAAATAGACTAATGGATTCCATGATTGTGAGAGTGAGATAACAGAAATGAAAAGGGCTATGTGAGAAGAGTGGAAATTAAAAGGGGTGTGGTTACCATGAGGTATGATGTTATTAGCTTCTAGGCTTAGTCATGTGATGGTTACCACAGTCATGTGCACAGATCACATGACTGAGAAAAGAAAAAGATATAAGTCCAAAAAGTTTGAAAATGTTCATATTATAACACTACCCCCTTTTTATGACTTGAATTCCAGGTGAGTCATGGTTGGTTCGGCTACTGTAAGGTTCTTGTAAGGAGAGAAGAGAGAAGCGAAAGAAAAGGCTGTAAGTCCATGGAGTTTTCAGGGAGTGGAGGGATTTGATTTATGGAAGTTGGCAACTGCCAAAGGGGCAGTGTTGATGATGTCTGACGATTCCCAAATGCGATCTGTGTTATGAACTACCTCCGAAGAGTCTGATCACTTCCACAAGGCTCAGGTATCTGCTCGCAGGCTACACGTGTCCTGGCTCGATGAGGAGGGTATGGGGCTCTTCTCCGAACAACACAAGCTACAATGACCAAGTAGGCCAAGGCAATGCTTATTGTGGTGAACAAAGTGGATTAGACTGGGGTTACCAGTCGCAGAGTGCTACCTTATATACTGTACAGGCGCGCGCACAGACCATGCTATGCGTGGGATGAACTACCATAATTAGACTAAGTGGTCTCATGACCATGGGAACGCGATAACGGAGATTAAAGGGGCTGTGTGAGAAGAGCGGAAATTAAAAGAGTGTGGTCACCTCATGGTATGACGTCATTGGTTCTAGACCTGGTCATGTGAGGGTTACCATGGTCACGTGCACAAATCACGTGACTGGAAAAGGAAAAAGTACAAGTGCGCAAAGTTTGAAAATGTTCATATTATAACACTACCCCCTTTTTAAGACTCAAATTCCAGGCGAGTCATGATATGGTCCGTGACTGTAAAGTTCTCAAAAGGAGAGAAAAGAGAGGCAAAAGAAGAAGCCATAAGTCCGCGGAGTTTGCGAGGCGCAGAAGGGTTAGACTTGTGGAAATCGGCAACTGCCAGAGAGGCAGTATTAATGATGTCGCCAGATTCCCATGTACGATCTGTTTCGTCATAACCCTTCCAATGAACCAAATACTCCAACTTCCTATTTTTTAGACGCGATGAGGCTATGTAATCCACCTCGAATTGTTCTTCCCCTTCCTGGTCTACTTCTATCGCATCGGGTCGGACTTTGGGCTGTTCTGGTAGGGTTTCCCGATAAGGTTTAACGCGAGAGATATTGACCGTGGGATGAATGCGAACAGCATTGGGGAGTTTAAGCGTAACGGCGTTAGGAAGAACTGCGGTGATAGCATAAGGTCCAATCCATTTTTGGGTTAACTTTTTGGCCGTATATGGAAGTTTGAGTTTGTCGGTAGATAGCCAGACTTGCTGACCAATAGAATACTCCGGGGCCTCGGAACGACTTTTTTCTGCCGAAGCAATCATGCGATCTCGTGTGTCTTTGAGCGCTGCTTCTATCTCTTTATGGGAACGGCCCATTTCTCCTGCGAAACCAGCTAATCTCCCTTCAAAACCCATGCAGGGGGCGTAGTTACGAGTGACATTAAAGGGGATAGAGCCGGTAGCGGTAGTGACAGTATTATTGTGTGAGAATTGGGCCATTTTGAGCCAGTCAGCCCAGTCGTGTTGCTTCTTTCCAACGTAAGCGCAGAGATATTGTTCGAGATCTCAGTTAACACGCTTTGTTTGGCCATTGGTTTGTGGGTGATAGGTCGTGGAAATCTTTTGAGAGATACCGAGGAGTTTGCATAAGTCCTTGGTAAAAGCAGACACGAATTGGGGACCACGATCGGAAACTAGAGTGGAGGGGAGTCCATGGATGCACCAGACGTGATCTTTAAATAATTTGGCAAGGTCCGAAGAAGAACAAGTATCGTAAGTGGGAATGAATACAACTTCTTTGGAGAAGCGATCCACTACCATGCAAATAGCCGTGAAAGAATGTGATTTGGGAAGTCCCGTGATGAAATCAACAGAGAGGTCTTCCCATGGCTTTTTGGCCACAGGTAACGGAAGGAGTTTTCCTGCCGTGCTTTTGACTTTCCCTTCGTGAGGGCGCACACTTGGCAGCTATCTACATATGTTCGAACGTCTTTAGTGATACCAGGCCACGAGAAATAACGAGTGAGAGTATGAATAGTTTTAGAGTGACCACCATGACCGGCAATAGGAGAGTCGTGACATAAAGTGAGGAGACAAGTACATAAAAAAGGAGGTACGAAAACTTTGTTTTTGTTATTTTTGAAAATGTTCATAGTAGTATCAAAAAGGAAGTCGTTCACGGCATCCACTCCTAGAGAAGTAGACTCCGATTCCAACTCCGAAAGGAAGTCTGAAGATAAAGAAACCAAATTAATAAAAACGGCGGGAGGCAGGACCGTAATATTGGCGTTATGATCCTGTACTGCCTCGCCATGGTCCGGGCGACGAGAAAGCACATCAGCCCGACCATTGGAAGAACCCGGTTTATAAACGAATAAATAATTGAATTCCTGAAGTACGGCATGCCAACGAGCCTGCCGACCGCTAAGAGTTTGCGGTTTCTTCCAGTACTCCAGATTCTTGTGATCGGTCCAGATTTCGAATCTTTCGCGACCAATAAGGTAGTGGCGCCACTCTTCCAGTGCCCGAATCACTGCAAGTAATTCTTTATCGTAAATAGGATAATTGCGCTCGGCACTATCAAAAGAGTGGAAAATGAAGGCGATAGGTCGCCAGTTACCATCATTACATAAGGTTGAGAGCACAGCTCCGGTAGTGATATCCAAGGCGTCCGTTTTGACCCTGACTTCTTGATCCCGATTAGGATAAGCCAAAAGCGGGGCGGTAGTGAACTTCTTTTTGAGGGCTTCAAATGCCGCTTGTTGATCGGGACCCCATGTGAATGGAACGTCTTTCTTGGTAAGATCGTTCAAGGGGCGTGCGATCTCGGCAAAGCCCGAAATGAAACGCCTATAATAATTACATAAACTGAGGAATCCTTGGAGCTGTTTCAACTGCGTGGGAACAGGCCAATCCATGACTCCAGTGACCTTCTTTTCCTGCATTTCTACCCCCTTTTTAGATACGACCATATCCAGAAAGTCCACTTTATCCTTCGAGAAATGACACTTGGAGGGTTTTACGTAAAGGTCATTATTGCGTAAACGACGTAGGACCTCTTTTACTACCTCCTCATGTTCTTCCCGAGTCTTCTTTGACGTAAATATCATACAATCGTCAATGTAAATAATTACTACAGCGTACATGTCATTAAATATATTGTTCATCATTTGTTGAAAGGTAGGAGGAGAATTGGTCATTCCGAAATACATTACCGTGGGTTCATAGGCACCAATGGGGGTAACAAAGGCGCCCTTTCATTCATCACCTTCTTTGATCCATACGTTGTTGTATCCCCATTGTAAGTCCAGGGCCGTAAACATGTCGGCATTCTTTAGCCGATCAATGAGTTGTGGAATCAAAGGAAGTGGATAGGAATTCTTGATAGTTCCTTCGTTGAGGTAACGGTAATCGATGACCATATGCTTCCCACCGTCCTTTTTGGGAATAAAGAAGACGGGAGATGTTTGAGGCGATTTAGAAGGAGCAATATAGCCTTTTTTGAGCTCCTTGTCGATGAATGCGCGAACTTCGTCCATTTCAATGTCCGATAGGGGAATTACTTGACCCTTTTTCGGGACAAAGTCCAGCTTGAGATCTACGGCATGATCCCAATGTTATAATACGAACATTTTCAAACATTTTCGGACTTGTACTTTTTACTTTTCCAGTCATGTGATCTGTGCACGTGACCGTGGTAACCCTCACATGACCAGGTCTAGAACCAATGATGTCATACCATGAGGTAACCATGACCTTTTAATTTCCGCCCTTCTCACACAGCCCCTTTAATCTCCGTTGCTTCCTTTCTCACACTCGTGAGAACACTTAGTCTATTTATGGTATTCCCTCCCACGCATAGCATGGTCTGTGTGCGTGCCTGTACAGTATATAAGGTAGCACTTTGCGACTGGTATCCCCAGTCTAATCCACTTTGTTCACCACTATAGGCATTGCCTTGGCCTCTTGGTCATTGTAGCCTGTGTTGTTCGGAAAGGACCCCCATACCCTCATCTTTGAGCCAGAAGCTGTGTACTCTGCGAGCAGATACTTGAGCCTTGTGGAAGCGATCAGACTCTTCGGAGGTAGTTCGTAACACTTGGGATTAGACTGCATACACAACGCTCGGGTCCCAGAGCTAAGGAAACAAGAGTTACTACCACTTGACGGTAGCGAGACCAGCACTTGTCCCACGCTGTTTATATACGGTCGTCCGCCGTCATAAATACGGATAAAGTTGCTGTCGGACATAGAGCACTAGCCCCTGTTGTCTGTTGAGTGCCTAACAGTCCGTGGTGGTACTACGCCGGTGTACCCAGGTTCGCATGATCACCTGTGACGTCACGTCTAACGCGGATAGTATTTCCGTACGCCAAAGCCAGGCGGATCCGGTTCCCCCCATCATCGACTTCTCTTTACGTAGTTTCTATTCTGGATTATAGTTTAGGTCGCTGCGGCCACCTCCATCGTTGCATTTGGAGAAGGAGATACTACCTCCGCTCCAAGAAGTACTTTTTCAGACAGCAAGTTTGTAGGTTGCCCAGAGTGTGGTTGGAAAAGTCCGCACAGTAAGCAGCTGAAAGAAGACATTATCAAGATTCCTTCCCGATCCCATACCCACAAGGTCTATTGGCCTTCCCACGACAAACAAAGAACCGAACGCCACTCATTCTCTTTCAAGTGGTACGGCGACGAGCACTTCCGATCCTACCTCCGCCCCACCCATTACCTAAAACCCGTGATCAAGTATGTCGGCGTCGGTGGACTTAGACGATCTCGTCGCAAGGTTGTCCGCACTAAACGTCAACCAAGAAAAGAACAACGTCACTAAGAAGATCGCTGACCCCGATAAATGGGATGGTGATTGATCCACCTTCCGTCTTTGGTGGGTCAAGTTACGTCTTTGGGTGGATGCCCAAACGTGGAAGTCGGACAAGCTGAGATGCATCGCTGTCCTTTCACGGTTCAAGAAGAAAGCGGATGGCTTCGCCCAGTTAACTCTGGAGAAGTACCTCGACGATGAGGAAACCGAGGTCAAGAACGCACAAGATGTTGTTGTAGGAACCAAAGGAGATTCGGCTTGGCCAAGTTGGTCCAGGCTTCAAAAAGAAATCAAAGCCTATTTCCGAATTGATGTACTAGCCCATGAGTCTCTTCGGAAATTAGAAGGTCTCCGACAGAACGGTCACCCGATTGATCTGTTCCTACAGCGCTTCGAAGTTCTTCAGAATGAGGCGAACATTGAGGATTATCATGCCAATACGCTCCTCAAAAAGGTGGTCGACTACCGCATCTACGAACGAGTCCGGATGAACCATCCCGGAGTAGAGTTTGGAATCGATGATCTCAAAGAAAATTACAGATCCGTCGGTCGAGCCTACGAGCAAATGGCGATAGAGCGAGGTCCCCCCTCTAACTCCCGTTTCGTCCCACGACCTCAGGGTCGTTACGATTATCCGCCTCCTTCCCAGCCTCCCTCCCCTCAACGTCCACAATTCACAGCGGTAGGAACCCAACCAGGTCGTGGCGCTCCCATGGAGATAAGCATGCAGCAAGCTGCACCAACAAGGCCTGACACGAGAACCTGTTTCTTGTGTAATCTCCCTGGGCATATCAAGCCTGACTGCCCCAAGAATCCCTATCGTCGTCCGCCCCGTCCTCCCCAGCAGCGTCAACAAGTCGTATGGAATTACGACCAAGGAACTTACGTTCCGGTTCCCGAGTATTCCCAGGCACAAGTGGCGCAACAATTTGTCTCCCGTCCCCTCCCCATTCCCCCGGTTACGGCACCGGTAGTTGCAATGGCCGCCCAGCAATTTGTCTCGGATGAAGCCGAGGCTTATTACAGGGATAAATTCGAAGTCGAAGCCAAGCAACGCGCGGCAGAGGCTTTAAAAGGACACAGCACGTAGGAGTAGAGGGTTCCTCCGTGCACGGACCTATTTCATCTCCGTCTTCTTCTTCTTCTCTTTCTTCTTGTTCTGATTCTGATTTCCCTGTTTCAGACTTATCTTCTGTATTACGTAGTTTGTCCTTGCATTCCGTGAGAGCGTCTCAATTGAGCGCGGCACCGGAATTAAATAATAGTGTACTTAATTCTCTCCAAAAACAACAAAAAATTAACTCTATTTATAAACCCCTCTCGTGTGTCATGACTTCCCAGCAT
>JBBPQZ010000973.1:0-10941 GCA_038092795.1 Boletus rubissimus | reverse complement strand
GACGACTTGACTGCTTCTTTGTGACTAGGCTGTTACAAGGAATATCAACAAGTATTCCTCACCACCATGGAACACAGAAGACATACTTCGTTGAGCTCAACTGGTGAGTCGTCCACAAAGTCTGGGACCTTGTTGAGGTCCGCAAGATATGAGGTTCCTTCCTCCTCTTCCTCGAATTGCAGTGCGTCAAGCTCTGCAAGGACTGTAAGTGACAGAATATACGACACAAGGACGAGAACCTGCCAGCTTCAAGATCTGCTTCGTCAAGCTCGTCAGGTACTGCATAAGATCTCCCTAGAGACTCCTGTATCTCGTTTGCCTGCTCCAACAACTCCTCCATGTCATAATGCATATTCTATCACCCAGTGAGTTGGTACAGGCCCGCCGAACGACCATTCGGCACGATATTACACCACGCACTTCTATCTTGTCGATATCAATCTTGCCATACTGCTTTTTCATTTCCTTGTTCGCAAGCTTCATCGCATCCACGGTCGCCATCGTGTTTCTCAGGTTCTCCGTGGCGATCGCGGCAGACTCCATGTTAAACGTCTGTTGTGCCAGTTGGGCGAGCTGACCTTCGTACATCTTCTTTTGTCGAAGGACGCGAAGCGCACGTTGTTCGATCGCTCTCTGTCGAATCCGGCAACACGGACAGTGAGTACAAGAGTATGCACACAGTCGAGGGGGGACGATCGATGTGTTCGTTCACCTTGCCTGGCCCGTTCCGGAGTTTGCTTATCTGCTCCTTGTATCGCATCAGTTCGCCATCGAGTTTCTTGATGTTGACCTCGATCGAGGCTATCCGCGTATCTGTCTGGGTCGACGGTGCGGTCAGCGATGCGGTGACCAGGAATTGGACGGATGGGGGGGTGGACCTACGGAATTGATGGCATCCTGGAGTGTTGGTTTGGGTTTCTTGGTAGAGGACGTGCCAAATATTCGATTCATGATTGTGGAGGAGACGAAACGGATGTGGCAAGGACTACGGATGTACTGCCACGGGATGGCTTGTCCGAGTCAGCCGGATGTGTCAAACCTCCGAATATCTGACACCGCGTAGGGCCCGATCGCGATTTTGCCCATCATCCCTGGTTCTTCCTGGCGTTGAGGTCAAACTAGCGACCAGTATCCACTGTCTCAGTTTCAATGGCCCCCCAAACGACCAACTTAGATTGGAAGTACTGTACCATTTCAATCGATTCGTCTGTCACGCGTCACATGGGCGTTTGACGTGACGAAATTTCATGCTTATCACGCGTCACAGGCCCATCTGACGAATTTTTTCAGCGAGTGCAAATTTATTTATTTATTATTAGATACCACTAGGTCTCCATATGTCTGACGAAATGACGAAAATTTTGGTCGTTGTAACACGTCACAGGGGCTACTGACGAATTAAATTCTCGTCAGACCGTGTGACGCGTCACACGGCCTGACGAATCGATCGAAATGGTACAGTACTCTGGAGATCCATAACTGAGACGAGTTGTAGCGAATCATGTGCACAAGCTAGGCAAGGCGCAGTGAGAACCATCTAGGTCGATTGTGCGCGACTGTGGACAGGGGATGCTATCCTACTCTTACAACCCTCAAACATCTTTCAGCTACCGTGTAATGTCTGTCAGCTGTGCCTCACGACAGGAATCCCCTCACGGCTCCCCCGACATTTAGCACATCAAGCCTGCGAGAAAAGATAAATATAGTCAGTCACCAGCGTCCAAACACCCAATAACCAGTTTCATTCCCCCATGCGTCCCAGGTAGTGACAACCCGGAGGCATAGGCCGCCTAAACGCCATGGCGCGGGATCGGTACTTCTCGAGTTTGTCGCGCTCTTCTCGCTTCTCGCCCAGGATCAAAACAAGCAAGAAGGCACTTACAAGAAAGTGTCGTGTCCCCATACGCCACCAAGCTCAAAGTAACTGACTTGGGTATTACCTGCCATTCGGAGAGCATCAACGAGTTCTCGTTGTTGCTCGACTGGGAATAGGATATCGCTTTGTACGCCCAAAACAAGGGTCGGTGTGGATACGAGTGGACTAAGGCCTTTGGCCAGTTCAGGCAAGTGTGGAGCTTGATTGGCTGGTGGGGGATGCGACTTGGAGTGCGAGGGGCTTTGTGACGGGGTTGATGTGGATGGATGGGAAGTGGGTGATTGGGGAGGATGCATTCCAAGTTGTTGCATGGCAGGGAGAGTGAGATCGAATAGGTCCATCGCTTTTGAGATGTACAGGAGAGAGTTGGCGTCGTATTTCAAGCAAAACTGCTCTCCCTGGCGAGCAAGGTAAGTCAAGGAATTTAAATCGTCCATCGAGTAACGGGTGTAGGCTTCCCGACAGAAACGTACCTGATGGTCAAGATAAGTTTCGATGAGGAAATCGGGACATAGTGTCGGTGACCTGGATTGGTCATGTGATGACTTGGCGGCATCATCGTGCAACTTGCGACCAAAGCGCAAGTCCCACTCTGGGCCGGAGCGGTAAGTTATGGTGGCGATCTCTGATAGGGGATCAGCTCTGGTAATTGTGAGATGGACAAGGATGTACTGACGACGAGCCAACTTCATTCCAGTATGGGGAGGCAAGGCGTCATAATAGAAGCCATTGTTCCAATTTGGGTCTGCCATGAGGACTGGGCGGAGGTCAATGGAAGGGTAGATTGCGGATGAAGGTACGGACCACTTCTTTGTGCATGACGCATTGCTATGCTTCCTGGACTGCTTCTGGCTGTGCCACTGATACTGACAATTTTGCGGATACGATCTGGGAACAGCCAGGCTGCGGCGAGGCTCTGCATTGCACCCATGGAAGAACCGACACTGGCATAGAGTCGATCGATGGCAAGAGAATCCAATAGATGGAACTGAGCCTTGACCATATCAAATATGGACAGGATCGGGAAGCGTGTCGCGAAACGTTGGCCGGTTGTTGGATCGACCGAGGAGGGTCCAGTGGAGCCGTAGCAGCCACCGAGGACGTTTGTGCATATGACGAAGAAGTGATTTGTGTCCAAGGCCTTTCCTGGACCGATGAACTTTTCCCACCAACCTGGGGCTGGATTCAAGTCGGTGGAAGCAGCATGAGAAGAAGCAGACAAGCCAGTATGGAGAAGAATGGCGTTGTCTCTTGTGGAAGAGAGGGTGCCCCATGATTCGTAAGCGATGTCAAAGGAAGACAAGGGGGTTGAGTAGTTTAGCGGGAAAGGATGTGGGTGATGATATACGTTGTAGGAGAGGGGACTTGGACGGGCATAGGGTGGTTCAGGACCGGAGTCTGCTTCTGAAGGGGCTTGCGAGAAGCGAGCGAGAGAAGTAGCGATGATACGCGACTCTCGTTCTGCATGAGCTTCTACGCAGGGGAAGGACGGGGCAAAGGAGGAGGACGGACGGAGGTATCTGAGCTTGAGTGGGTAGCGGAGTGGGCGCAACATTTGTCGTAGCAAGTCGTCCGTTAGCGAATTGATGATCATATTCGATTCGATGACGCCATTCTTTCTCCGCAATGTGACCCCCCCGTTAACCCCCCATTTGTTTTCCACATTTCCTACACGTGTTATATCCACCGTCGGTCTACTTTACAACTTGATGTCTGTGCGTGTCTTGTTCTCTCCGTTCCCTCGAAATTGTCCCCATTGACTATGGCCACATCGGCCAAACGCGAAAACAAGGTGTGTCCGTGTCCCCTTTGTCCCTCTTCCTCTCCAACACACTCCTCCCAGTTCACAGCATTCTTTCGTTCCCGCTCTCGTTCCCGCTCTCGTTCTCACACCAGTCCCACTCCATCCCACCCCATGTCATCCAGCGTCGACCCCTCTCCTTACCCTCTTCCCCCCCGTCATCCACACAAGGACTCTTCGGACAACCCCCCTTCCAGCTATGCCAAGTCAACCGCCCGCTCTCAAAACCGTCCAATCTCTTCCACAACGACCGCTACTCACTCCACGATCACCCCGCTGCCATCCGATTCCTTGAGGAACAGGATGAATCGCGGACGCCACGCGTATGCATTCCACCCTCAGAGCACCGATACCCACACCTCCCTCGCAGATCACGATCAATGCAGTGTCATTTGTGATTACGATTATGATGATCACTACTTCCCTCGCTCCGAGACGCCCTCCTCCATGAGGCGCAAGTTGGTTTTTCACTCCCTTTTCGGAATTTCTTTGACTCGTAGATCCTCTTCTATCTCCACCCCACAGCAATCAACCTCGACATCCGAGAGGAAAGGTTCCACATCCACATCCGCATCAGAACCCAAGAGCAAGTCATCCCGCAAACGCTCCTTTAGATTAACCTCTCGCCCCACTACACCAAAATCCGTCCACGACTCGCCTGCTTCAAAATCGCCCTACTCCATCCCCGTCCCATCCAGTCCACTACCTTTGTCCGCCAGCCCCCGTCGCCGATCATTTGGTCTCGGTGGCTCTCACCGCAGCACTCCAAAATCATCTACCGGTCATTTACCTCTCCCACATGTACAGACCCCTCAAGCTAGTCGCTCCCATGGTAGAAGACACTCGGTCGGTTCAGAGCGCCCACCCCATGACAGTGCAGTTGCCCTTCCAGAAGAGCCCTCCCATCGGAGTGTCCACAAAGCTGCCCATGTTCCCCCCGACGGCGGAGGTCGGAATAAAGGCAAGGAAAGAGAAAAACTATTTGGGGACTCAGAAAGATCCCTTCCTGACTCTCGTCCGTCTGTCGACTTCCCTTCGCAATCTCTTCCAGTAGATCCTTCTCCCATATCTCGGAATTACCTTTCATCTCAGTTTACTGGCCATCCTGTCTTCTCACATCTGCCCACCGTAGATTCGGTTTCATCCGAGGAGAACGAAAAATCGACCCTTCTTGCACCACATCGCTTACCCTTGATACCCCGGATCATCCATACCCCACCAACCCCACAGCGGCCGGGAGGTGAGGTTGATTCTCCCTCCAACCCAAGTACTACTCTCCCTGGAGTCAATTCTGGCAAGGTTGACGTTGCCAAAGGCAAGACTGTTGCTATAGCCCACCGAGAACAAGTCCTTGTCTCAAATTCTCAATCACACGCGGACGCACAGCACACTACTTCATCCAAGGGGCGTTTCACTCCCCGATTCTTTAGCGGCAAAGATTTGCCCAAAACAAAGGACAGTAATGGGCAGAAATCAACCAGGCGGACAGCTGCTGGCTCTTCTGATGGACCTACCCACAAGACACCTGGTTCTAGTGTCATCGGCCCCGCGCGCAACATGACAAGCCACCGGAGCAAACTTGGCAGCTTTGATTTCGAGCGTCCGGTTTCCGCGCTCAACAAGAGTGGTTCTACCGTGGATCGACAGGGAACACGCGTTCCAACGGACAACTCATCTCATTCAAAGACTCGTCTTCACTCATTGGAGCGGACTATCTCGGAAGACTCTACGCGAGGTGGAAAGTCCCGCTGGATTGCGCTCCATCCTGGACAGGCAGAATTACCCATGTTGTCTCAATTAAAACCAGACCATACGGGTGATACATCGGTTGTATCGTTCTCGTCTGTCTCTCTGCAGACAAAGTCGACTGGCATAGGTATTGGGAATAACACGCCACCAGGACAATCCTCCAGTTGGGGTCGCGCGTCTGGCAGGCGTATCCTGCGCACTTCGCATGGAACATTCGCATTTGAGCATTCCTCTTCGGTACCCAGTTCTCCGAACCCTCAAACCTTTAATTTGGCAAGTGAACCAAATCAGAGTGGCTCCCCCGCACACGCGTCTGGTCTTCCTCAATCTCAAGCCACAATTCCATCACACACCATTTCTGACGCTCGAGTAAAGCATTCACGGGGACAAAGCTACAATGCATCGAATCACGTTGAATCAGGTTATTCAAAACCCGATGAACGTAAATCCAAAGGGAAAGGGCGTTCCCTTGACCTCGGTTTGGGACTTTCTTGGGCACCTTCACGTGTACGTGAAGGGGTCCTTATGCCGGGGTTGATCCTGGAGCGGGAAAAGGCGAGGCTGGAGAAAAGCAGAGCGAATGGGTCGAATGTCACCAAGGTGTTTGAAAGTCTACTATCCGAGTCCCGATTTCAGACTTTCAAAAAATGTAAGGACTCTTGTTCATTCATACACCTCGCGTCGACCTTTTGTCTGACGTGATCTTCAGACGTTCACCGCTTCGACGCACATATTATCCCGCTTGAGGGTCCTTCTGGGCTGCTGGCCCGTGTTGAAAAACTCCTCGTAGAATCTGGTCTCAGCGAGGGAGAGAGAAAGAAACTCATGGCTGAGTTTACCGTCTTCGTCGAGAATCACAATGGGTGATGCCTGATCTATGGCGTGGACATATGTGGCTCACCTCCGTTCTTGGTTGTTGGTAATTTTTCGCTATCTAATGTCTTGATCATGGCTGCATACTTGTATCGCTCTTTATTGTTTGCTATACCCTTCGGTAGTAAGTCGTGTCACTCCTTGTCCTCAATTTTACCTGCATGACTGGCCAGCCTGGAGCCTGACCTCGTCTAATGTTACTTTTTGTGCTCTGGGCGCGTGGAGAAAATACAAGTCGGGTTGAAAGTACTAGAGTACATGAATACCGGCGCTGAATGCATGACTACGTTGCAGGTCGAAGGGCTCTCAGTCTTTCCACCAATTTTTCATCCTCCTGGCCGATAGCCTCGCCTTTGGATAGATCGGGCACAACGCCGGAGAGGTCCTTGGCAGCGAGGTCATGTTGTAGCTCTATGTTTGCTTCCTCTGCTGTCTGCCGCATGAGCTGATCTATTTGATCTTGCGGTGTCGAGACGGCTGTCGTGCTAGACATTGCGTCTTCCATGTAGGACGTCTGCACGTCCAGATCGGAGAACTGAGCCTCGAATTTGTCCATCACGAACGAGATCTTGGAAAACGATAGGTAATTTCTCAAACATCGCGCACTTTACCAGCATGACGCACCTTCTCCAAGTTCATGTTGTCCATTGCTCTGTCCATCCCTTTGACTACGGATGTCATGTTGCCCGTCACCTGTCTCATTGTGACCGCAGTCTCCACTCTGCTCGCGACTGCATCGATACGGCTAGCGAGACGAAGTAAATTCAAGGACTCTGATTTCTTCCGGATCGCGTTGGAAGCGTATATCCGTGCGCCGTCGTTATTGCCTTGTTGGAGCGCCTGTCATGGGTTGTCACTCGACACGGAGGGAAGATGAACGCAGAGTTGAACAGACCTTCTTTAACCTCGCCTTTTCCGCAGTCTCGTCTTTCTGCGCCTTCTTTGCTTGTCTGTTCAGCGTCTTTGCGGTGAACTGTGTAATACGGTATCAGAGCGGATCTCGGATGGTTATGGCGGCGGGCAAACTTTGAGTTGGAATAAGGTTTCTGTGGGTGTGTTAGACGTACTAAGATTGATTGTACGAGGTATACTGACTCTCCATGTTACTCATATTGAAGCGGGTGGTGGTATAACTGCTGCGTGCTGTAAGATGTGATGTGGCCGCATCTAGGATTGTGATTGGTCATGTGACCCGCTTTATGGGAATGTTCTCTCATTCCAACACTCAGGAGACGAGCCATGGACAGGGAGACGACGCCGACAGCTCACGGGGCGGAACCCATCCAACAGGGTGTTAATTCCTCGTGTTTCTCCTCACGTTCTCAGTCCGGCACCCTCCCAGTGAGTGATAAGCCACGCCAAGCTAAACCAGCCGAGCGTCACCACGATGTCGGCTCCATTATCGCCAGCCACCGTACTGTAACCTCCGCGGATTCTCTGGCCACCATAGACCGTCCTCCCGACGAGGTCCAAGGTTTGCCTCCTGGTAAAATATATCACCCTTACTCCGTTCATGTCCTCGCCCTTCTCATGCCCGCTTCCACCCTCGGCGTACTCGCCAGGTTGGGTCTACAAGCTTTGGTGACATATGATGGACAGAGCATCTTTCCATTAGCCTATATCCAGGCAACTGGTTGCTTCATCATGGGAATTGCCCTGGGCATGAAAGCCCCGTTTGGTAACTTGTAAGCGTGCTTTCCATGTTACGGTCGCAATCAGTTATCCAGTCCTTTCAAGCTATGGACCTTTGTATACAGCCGTGACAACTGGTCAGATCGACTGCGCTCCCCTTTACAACACTGTCTTGCTGACTCATAGCCATTTCACAGGATTTTGTGGATCCTTGACCACGTTTTCTGGCTGGCAGGTCGACATATTCGACTCTTGGATCAATTCTGGACAGTTCCATAGAGCAGGACTTAGGGATGTAAGTATTTTTCCTTTTTCGAGCTCCTCGCTTTATATTACGTCCTCAGTTTATAGACGGTCTCACTAAAACATGGGTTACCCTCTTGTTATCGCTCGCCTCTCTCATGTTCGGGGTGTACATCACCGGCTCGATCTTACCGCACCTCCCACCCCTGAGACCACCCAAGAGAAACATGCGCTACTGCCTCACCGTCTTATCTATCTTGACCTACGCTGCCACCTTCCCTGCGTATTTCCGCTTGCCTGCCAATTACCGACACCAGGCGACTGCGGCCCTCCTATTCTCTTACCCAGGGACGTTGACGAGGTACCTACTTTCGATTAATCTAAACCCGCGAATCAAGCTCTTCCCTTTGGGCACTTTCACCGTGAATGCACTAGGCACCGCGCTTCTCGGCGTATTCCACGTTCTGCAGGGTGTGCCCTCTGCTGTCTCCCCTAATACGTGTTCCTTGCTACAGGGCCTGGGCGACGGGTATTGCGGGTGCCTCACAACAGTAAGCACGTTTGCGGCCGAGGTAGATGCTCTACAAGGGTGGAAGGCATCATTTTATGTGATTCTGAGCTGGGTGGCCGGACAACTCCTGCTCCTTATTATCATGGGATCCTCATTCTGGGCGGGCCACGTCAGCGAGCAGCTGACGTGCAGCTTCCAGGAATCCTGAGGGTGGGGAGAATGGTTAGGCTAGTACCTTGGCTAGGTTCAAGTTGCAATACACTTAGCGGAGTTTGAATTTATCTACGGTTTCCCGATGGAGGAATAGCGGGTGCTTGAACGCCAGCCTGATTGAGCTGTGCAACTTTCCATGTCGCGGCCCCAGGAGCAGGTCGAGGATCAGGTCGAGCTTGAAGAGGAGGCTGTGAGCGGAAATGGAGAGGTAGACGAGATCATGGACGAAGTAGAGGAGGGGTACAGTAAGTTCCATGCAAGGCATTGCCACTGACTCATTGCACTGACTTCACCAGCATCTTCTACCCCCACTTCCACGCTCACGTGGATTAGCTGGTTTTGTTCCCTACCCGGCCACGAATACTTCTGTGAAGTGTCGGAAGACTTTATCGAAGATGATTTCAACCTGACAGGCTTGAACACGATGGTACCCTTCTGGAAGGAGGCGATGGAGATGGTATTGGACGTAGAGCCAGGTACGTTCGCCCTCGGCCCATGTGAACTTTGCATCCATTTATGATCCGATACAGATGAAGACACGTCGAAAATCCCCGATGTTTCAATTGTGGAGGCATCGGCCGAGCTTTTATACGGCCTCGTGCATCAGCGTTACATCCTGACGCGAGCCGGCTTGCAGTCCATGGTCTACTTCTCCCACGTACCCGATTTATTATGATCTCATGCTTTTTTCAGGTCGACAAGTACGAAAGCGCTGCATTTGGCGTCTGCCCGCGGGTCTACTGCATGGGATGCAATGTGGTACCGTGTGGTCGATCCGATCTCCCTGGTATCGACACGGTCAAACTTTATTGCCCAAACTGTAATGATATATACAGTCCCCCGAGCAGCCGCTTTCAAGGAGTTGATGGTTTGAGTACTTTGCTTCCTCATCGTGAGCCCTGGGAACTGACGCGTGTTCGAGGGATGTAGGGGCGTTCTTTGGGACTACGTTTGCACATTTGTTTTTCCAGAGCTACCGCGAGCTTGCGCCTGCGCCGTTTTGGAAACCGTCGTCATCGACGGAATCGTCACTCTCGCCTGGACGGTCTCCGGACTCGGGAAACAGCTCTTCGCAGCGGTCGCCTTTTGTCAATCCCAACCCCCATGGGGGCCAAAAGAGACCAGAAGGACGTATCTACGAGCCGCGAATATATGGGTTCAAAGTGAGCGAGCGGGCAAAGTCGGGGCCACGGATGCAGTGGTTGCGTTTGAGACCTCAGAGTCCAGATGAGTTGGATATGGTGGACTGGCGGGGACGTTGGATAGATGACGAAGAATATGGCGATGTCGATGAGGAGGAGGAAGAGGAGGGTGATAAGCAAATGGAAGACTTTGACCCGGTAAGGCTCTTTCAGACCTAGGCGGATCCTTTACTCACGTGGTACGATGTAATTAATTACAGGATGCTGTGGAAGAGGATGATGATGAAGAGGAGGAAGAGGAGGAAGATGAAGGTGGTGCACGGAGACATCATGTCCGAGGTGAGCAGTCCGTCGATTTGCTCCGGCCTCCCACACCGATCCACGTACCATCCTCCGCGCGTACATCTCCCACCTCCGGATCGATATCGAAGGGTCAAGATGACCTCGCTGCAGGTACGAGTGGCACAGGCAGGGTCAGGGTAGTCAGAAGATGATATACATTCTGTGGAGATGTCAAATCTCATTGCGAATAATTGGTTTCCTAGAATACGGTCCCATGTTTGTGACGGAGTTGCTCATTCAGGGGCACTACCAAGTCTGGAAAGGGTAGAGGCGTGGATCAAAACTGTACAGGTACAAGCCACCGTCACAGCCACAATACTCACGGGCTGTGGTGAGAGAGCGATACTCTGGTCGATACTGCATCCTCAAGACCGTCAAGATCATGGCCCGAAGCAGTGAGTACGAGAATGCAACTCGGGGGAAAGTGGCTGATTCCTCTGTCAAATAGACCTTCGTTATGGCCTTAACAAAGGCCACCCTACAACGGCCGTGCCCAAGACCTCCCGCCCAAGTCAGCGGAAAGGCATTCAATCCACCAAAAACAAATTTGTGCGGTCTG
>JBBPQZ010000972.1:0-10942 GCA_038092795.1 Boletus rubissimus | reverse complement strand
CAGATCACCCAGGTATTTGACAAACCAAAGAAATATATTCAAGTACCTAGGGACAACAAGTATACTCCTACTACTAACCAGGAGACTAGGTCTACTGGTATTCAAAGGACTATACCCTTACCTACTATCCAACCTCCCTTCAACTGCTATGGATGTGGGAGTCATCAACATACCTTAAGGAATTGTCAACCCATTAAAAACCTAGTGAAGAGAGGAGAGTTATTTTATAATGGGAGAGAACAATTAGGTTTACCTGGATATGACTACCCTCTCAAAAGAGAGAGTGGAGAGACCCTCCTGGATGCCTACTACAGGAAGGGTAAATATGCTGATACACAAGAACACCGAGGAAAATCAAACCTTGTAGTAGCTGACCGCAGCCAATTTAAACGCGGCTTGACGACTTATGTAGTACCTGTGATCAGTGACCGAGAAGATGATGATGATGACAAAGAATACGCACCCGAGGAATACTATACTGACACTGATGACAACGAGGATGACTACCATACATACGAGGTGTACGCAGCTGAGTGCCTGTTGAAAGAAAATTGCACCGCCCGAAAGGAAGTGATGGACGGCATATATTTACCTGCCCGAAAACCTATTAGTTCCAACCATCGAAATGAAGTAGTAATGCCTGACAAACTTACTGAGCGACCTATCCGAATCCAGAAGTGCAAGACCAAAGAGAATTGTGACCGAAAAGAATCTGGAGATAAGGAAAAGTTAGTGAGAATGGTCAAGGAGACATATAATAAAAGAGACGCACCTGATAACCGTAGCTCACCTATCAATCATGCAAAGGAGGCGTCGGTGATTCTGGTATAAAGACTTTGCTTTTGTTATTTTTGTAGATAGTGTTAGAAAAGGAAAAACTATCTACTTCTTTTAACTTTCTTGATTCTTTTTGCAAATTTTTGTAAAAAAATGATGAAAACAAAACATTATTGATAAATTCATTTTCTGAAAGCACTGTAATATTGGTGTTGTGGTCAGGTATTGCATCTTCATGATTGGGTTGTTGGGAGAGTGCATCAGCCCTCCCATTAGAACTCCCAGGTTTATAGATAATAGAAAAATTATATTCTTGCAATGATGCCAATGGGCTTGTTGCTAAGATAAGTCTTGTGAATGTTTCTAGAACTCTAAGTTTTTATAATCAGTCCATATCTTGAAGTAAGTATGTTTGATGAGGCAATAGTACCATTCTTTGAGGGCACGAATCACTGCAAGTAATTCTTTATCATAAATGGAGTAATTCCACTTAGCAAAGTCAAAAGAATCAGAAATAAAGGCACAGGGCCTTTACAAACCATCATCAGATTTAACCAACAAAACACCACCTGTGGCAATATCACTAGCATCAGTTTCCACCCTCATTTCCTTGTCCCAATTGGAATAGGCAAGTAGAGAAGCCATAGTGAATTTCCCTTTTAGGGTAGTGAAGACAGCCTACTGTGCTGGTCTTCAAGTAAATGGCATATTCTTTTTGGTAAGGTCATTGAGGGGTCATGTGATTTGAGCAAACTCCTCAATGAAATAATAATAGTAGTTGCAGAGCCCAAAGAAACCTTGAAGGCTCTTTATTTTGAACTTAGGTGTGAGCTAATGAGTAACAGAGTTAGGTACTCAGTCTTGAATAGTAAGTACTGGACTATTATCAGGAACTAACCTAATGAGTGACAGAGTTAGATACTGGAAATGAAAGTAAGTGTCCAAATTAAATAAAAAAAGTATAATAGTATCTTACCTCAGTTTTGAGTAGTAAGTACTAGATTGAGGTGTTTTAAATGAAAGTCTGAACAACTAAGTATGTGATTACCTAATCAATACTTGCCATAGTCTAAATAATATAATTATAACATGCCCACTCAATGAGTAATGGGTTAGAAGACAATACCTGAAAAGACCACAAAAACCAAGAAGTCACTAAATGTGATGTTTAATGGAAAGAAATAGAATTCCAAAACTAAGGGATATACACAAAGGAACAACTACTTATATACTGTAGCTACATACACATGGACCATGTTTAGGGCCAGCGTGGAATGTCCTAGAATGATTATGTAATCTGACATCATGAAATGTTCTGGAAGATTCAAAGAATAACATCATGAGAAATAAGGTAAGAAATTGAGTGGATGAGTGATGAGGATGAGATTAATGGATCTGGGGGTGAGATAAGATAAGATCTTGCACCCAAGTGGATGCATTGAATCCTGGCATTGTAAGTCCACATAACTAGCGAAGGAAAAACTGTTGAAGGAAGACAGGAGTTTCATATGAGTATCCTCTAGAAGGAGAACATGACCAAGGTCTTATTTTGTTTCATTACCCCCTTCTCAAGATCGAGCTCCCAATCAATCAGAATACCAGTGAGCTTTGATTTCAATCGTGGTGAGGGAATTTTAAATAAGGATTTGGAGAGGTGATTAAGCAAGGTGGTGAAAGATTTGAAGCTGTTGTTTAAGAAGAGGGGGGTTTTCATCATGCAAAGAGGGCAGTCGCACAGTTCTGAGGAAGGGTGCATAGCAGCCACATTATCTCATACTGTGTGGATGGCCTTGGGGTGCTTTTGGTGGAAGTCTTCAATTTTTTTGGCAACATGGGTTAGGTTTGTTTTGGGCTCCCACATGCATTCCTCACGTGGGTAGTCCTTTCAGTGTACCAAGTATTCAGTCTTGTTTCACTTCTTCCACGAATCTATGACTTCCTGCACTTTGTATTTCTTTTCTTGTTGGATGATAACTAGAGGGGGTGGTTTCAGCTTGTCTTGCGTGGGATAGGATCTGGTTATGTAGGAGGTGAGAAGGGATTCATTGAACACCAGGTGGATCCCCTTCCACGTTTTTGGCAGTTCTAGTTTGTAGACTGCCACTCCCACCTTCCCTTTCACCTTGAATGGTGTTATAATATAAACATTTTCAAAAATTTTTGGACTTGTATCCTTTTCTTTTCCAGTCACGTGACCTGTGCATGTGACCATGGTAACCCTCACATGACCAGGTCTAGAACTAATGACATCATACCATGAGATGACCTCGCCTTTTTAATTTCTGCTCTTCTCACACAGCCCATTTAATTTCCATTATCTCTCTCTCACGTTCGTGGAACCACTTAGTCTATTTATGGTAATTCCTCCCACACATAGCATGGTCTGTGCGCACACCTGTACAGTATATAAGGTAGCACTCTGCAACTGGTATCCCCAGTCTAATCCATTTTGTTTACCACGATAATCATTGTCTTGGTCTTCTGGCCATTGTAGACTGTGTTGAGCGGAGAAGACCCCCATACCATCATCTCCTTGAGCCAGGAATAGTGTATCCTGCAAGCATTGTCCAAGCCTTGTGGATTGACTAGACATTTTGGCGATAAGTCATAACAAACGGCCCGTATCGCTCGTTGTTGAATTTCTTTGTTGGTTGGTTGGTCTTAATGTTCTTTGCTTCTAGGAGGACCTTCTGTCCTGGCTGGTACTTCTCTATTGGTCGGACTTTCTTGTTATGGAATTTCTTCATCAGTTCCGTGGCTTTCTCCAGGGCTCTTTTTGCTATCTCATAACTAGACTTCATTTGATCTACAAATGTCATCATGAACTTGTTTTGGACTTTGGTCTTTTTGGCCGGAATGGTGGGTTGCTGTCCAAAGTTAAGGATGAAGGGGGATACCCCTGTGGCGCTAGTCATCTGAGAATTATGCACAAACTTCACTATTGCCAGCCAATCCACCCAGTCTGTCTAATGGTGGTTTACATAGATCCATAGGTACTTTTTCACCTTTCTATTGATCCACTTCATCTGCCCATCTATTTGTGGATGGTAGGCCATGGATGAGTTTGCTTCGATCTTTAGAAGGGTGTATAGGTCTTGCATAAATGATGACACAAATTAGGGTCCCTGATCTGAGATTACCTTCCTAGGTGTTTCGTGGAGTTTGAACATGTGGTCTTTGAAGGCTGTGGCTACCCCCTGTGAGGTAATCATATCAGTGGCAGGGATCAGGTGAATTATCTTGGAGAATCAGTCAACCACTACTAATATGGCATTTTTTTCCTGAGATTGTGGTAGGAGTCCAATTAGGTCTACTGAGATGATTTCCCATGGTGCTGATGGGATCTCGTTTGAATGTAGCAGTGTCAATGCTGAGGCATTCTTCAGTTTAACCTTTTGGCAAGTGTCACAACCTTTTATGTACCTCTCTACATCCTTCCTTAGGGAGGGCCAATAATACTCACTCATGATCAAATCCTGGGTTCATCTAACTCCAGGATGACCTGAGATTGGGTGATCGTGATTGGCTTTGATGATCTCTTCCCTGAGTTTTGCATCATTTGGGATGTAGATGAGATCCTTCCACCTTACCAGCTCGTCCTTTCTTGTCCAAAGTGACTCAATCTTTTCAAGACCCTCTTTCACGAAGCATTCTAGCTTGTACTGTAGCTTTTTGACATGATCAAGGATACTTGATGAGGCAACAGCCTTTATCAAGACCAGAGTGGAAGGACACTTTGCAGCCTCATTACCACTTTCGGTTGTGAAAAGAGAGTTGGGTAACAGGATCTGTTGTTTGTTGTTGGTATTTACCCCCTTCTCATAGTCTGGCCTTCTGGACAGAGGATCTACTGGGTTTATTTTGCCAGATCTATAGTTGAATAACAACTTATATTTCTAGATGATTTGTTGCCATCTGGCCTGATGGCAGAAGAGGTCTTGGGGCTTTCAGAAGAACTCTAGGTTTTTGTGATCTGTTAGCACCTCAACAGGGTGGACTGCTTCAAGGAGGTATTGTCTCCATTCTTGGAGGGCAAAGATTATGGCCAACATTTCAAGATCTGCAGTATGGTAGTTATGTTCTGTGTCATTGAGAGATCTTGATATGAATGCTACTGGGTGCCATGTCCCTTCTTGGCATTGTGATAGAACAGCACCTATTCTGATTCCCAATCCGTCGGTTTCGATATGGAATGGATCAGTATTTGTGGGCATTGCTAGTGCTGAGGCCATGAAGATTGTTTCCTTGAGTTGTTTGAAGGCTTGCTGGCATGCTGGCAACCATTTGAAGTCCCTCTTTACTGATGTAAGGTTGCTTAAAGGGTGGGCAATCTAAGTGAAGTTCTTTATGAATCATTGGTAGAAATTCAGGAATCCTAGAAATTTCCTTAGGGTTTTCTTTGATGTTGGGACTGGCCAGTTTTTAATTGCCACTACCTTCTTCTTGTCCATCTTGACTTTGTTTTGAGATACTACTAATCCTAAAAATTCTGTCTTCTAGACCTTGAAGTTGCATTTGTCATGTCAGAGGTATAGGTGGTTTTCTCGTAGGATTTGTAGTACCTCTCTCACTACCTTCCAATGTTCCTCGAGAGTCTTAGTGAAGATCATGATGTCATCAATGTAGACCACTATAACTCCTCAATTGATCAGGTCTCGAAACAAGGAGTTCATCATTGTTTGGAAGGTGGTGGATGAGTTACATAGCCCAAAGAACATCACCAAGGGTTCGAAAAGTCCTCAGTTGGTTCTGAAGGTGGCCTTCCATTCATCTCCTTCAGCTATCCATATGTTATTGTATCTCCATCTTACATTGAACTTGGTGTAGTATTTGGCAGATTTAAATTTGTCCACCAATTTGGCGATCAGGGAAAGTGGGTACCAATTGCATCTAGTGATGTTATTTAGCTTTTGGTAATCTTGTACAGGGCAAAGGCAGCCATTCTTCTTCTTGATGAAGAAAAATGCTAACATGAAGGGTGATTTGGAGGGGTGGATATGTCCCAATTTCAGATTCTCTTTGAGGAACTTGTCTAGTTCTTCTTGCTCTCCCAGGTTTAATGGGTAAACCTTGCAGTCTACCATGTGGTCTCCCAGTAAGAGTTCAATGGCATGGTCCCACGGTCACCTTGAAGGAAGTTTATTGAAATTCTCCTTGGGGAATATGTCTGTGTAGTCATGTACATATTTGGGGGCAGCTTCCTTGAAGGTCTTCTTCTTTTTTGCCATGAAATCTCAGGCAGCTATATCAGTTATGGTGTTTCAGAAGTAATTCTCTGTGTTGAGCTTGAACAGAGATCTCCATCATGTGGAATGAATTCTGCGTCCTCTTCGTTATTGTCATCACAGCTTTCTAGCTGAGGCATATGATCTTCCTTGCATCAAAAGGAGATTCATCCTGTTTTCCAATCTATGTTGAAATTGTGGGCTTTCAGCCAATTGTGTCCCAAGAAGACTGTATTTGGATCTAAATTTGTGATGGTGAGGACCAGCTACTGTATTCCTTGTGGTCCTTAATCTGCATCTTGACAATGACGAACTTTTCAATCTTGCCCAATAGATTTAAGGATCCGTTGGCATTGTACACAAACATGGATTGAGGGAGAACATGGATTACTACCCCCTTCTCAGCCACAAACTTCTCATGTATTGAAGATCCAGTGCAGCTGGAGTCAATCAGTGCTTTGACTTCCACACTGGTTCCATTGGACATCCTCAAGGTCACAGGTATCTCAAGGGAGTTATGCTCTTTTCTCACCAATGCCTTCTTATACTTGGAGGGTCTTTGGAGGTCCCTCAAGATCCAGTGTGTATCAGAGTCACTCATTTGTTTTAGATCTGAGAGTAGATTGGGGGTTACTTCTGCTTTCCTAGATTCATGGATGAATGATCTTAGGTGTTCCAGATTTCTTGTGGTATCTGGGTTTTTCACCTGAGCCTTCATCCATCTAATGGTCCAGGGGTCTACCATGTTCATTCAATAATGGTTGGTGCTTTAGCTTCTTCGGTTCTTGGTGGAAGGGCACTCTGCAGCCTCATTACCACCTACCTTGGAAGTCCTGGTGCTATCAAATTCCTTCTCCACTTGTTTGGTCTCATCAAGGGATTTCACTTCCTTTACTGAGGGTGTTGATATCTTTTCGAGGATTAATTGGGCCACTCAGTCACCTGCCTTGGCCAAGAATTCCTTGTCTGAGAAGTCAAACAAGAGGATTTTCACCTCTCTTCTGTAGTCACTGTTAATTACACCTGCTCCAGTAATTAGCTTCTTTTTTACTGCTAATCCATTCCTTGGTGCAATTTGGCCATAATGGCCTTGTGGGATTTTCATTGGTAGCCCAGTTGATATTAGGGCCTGTCCTTTCACTGGAACTACTATATCCTTAGAGGTGTACAGATCATACCCAGCTGCACCCAGGAATCCTTGCACTGGGAGTGGTATTTCCTTTTTTGTCCTGATGACTTCTAGTGTGGTTGTGGGGAGATTCACTTGGTTGATCTTCTCAGTCTCATCATTATAGGACAAAATCATATATTGATTGCTTTGTTGTACAGACAGCAATGACTTAGATGGTACAGTAGGTTGACTGATATCTACTGTACAGACTGAAAACCTGAACCAAAGTCTGTATTCTCTTTCACAACTTTGGTAATAGTGGCCTGAGTTTCCTGCTCAGGCAATTTGGTGGCGTTCATTAGGGTATGGATCTGTGAAAATTGCTGGAGGGAGATGATTTGACCATTCCATTCTACTGCTTACACTCTTGGGCCACGTGGGCATGGTAAGTGTTCTTGGCAGGGCCAAGGTTTACCACACTTCCAGCATATTCCTGTGGCACATGCTTTATCAAGCTCCATAGGAGCTCCATATCCTGGGAATACACCGGGCGCATTCAGGTAGGGGGCTGTGGTGACAGTAGGAGGTGGTCCGGCCAGTGAGGCGTACTGCATCTGAGGTTTCCTTGGAGTGAACCTCTGTTGGTTGTAGGGAATAAGGCAGACTTCCTGAGTTCACTCTTCCCATTCTCGGAGGATCTCCTACATCTTTTGGAGGGCTTTCTCCCATTTGAAGAGGTCCTCGGAGTCCACCAGATTGTGGTTGTTGTTCTCCGCATGATTCACCAATGTTTGATGCACACATTGGCAGATTTGATCAACCAACAACCTTCCATTGGCGACAGTATCATACTCTGCCTTATCTGCATACTGATAGAGTTTGGTGAAGAAGTCCTTGACCAAGTCATTTCCTTGTTTCAGCATGAAGAGCTTAGTCTGGGCCCTGCACTTTAGACCAGGGGGTTGGAATGCTTATTTGAGGTTCACTTCAAACATCTTGAACTTCTGGTGCTTGTCGATCTTTTGCCTGATCTTAAGATCTGCCCACCACCCAGCAGAGTTCTCTTCTTTCATGTATAATGTGGCAATGAGAATTTTTTGACATCCTAACAGCTCCTATTCAAAGCCCCTTATATAGATCATCATCTGCTTCCACCATGACAGAAACTTCTCCTTATCTCCGGTGTAGAGGTTTGGCTTTGCATAGATGGATTTCCTGATTTTCTTGTCAGGATCATATCCATGGATGGGCTCGTGGGGATGGAAGGGCACTCCCAGTGGTTGTCCAATGCTGGATGGTGAAGACAAAGGCAACAGGGGGTCACCTAAAGGTGGTGGTGGCTGTGGAGATAACGCAGTTGGAGATCTCAGGTGATAAGGCAGGTATGATTTGCCTGGATTTTTGTGGATATAGTTATACCTCCAACTGAGGTATTCGAAGTCGAGGTGTGCTACGTCCACTTATGCCAGAGTGTAGGTGGGAGCTGGTGGTAGGGACATCATGGGACGAACTACTGGATAGGCTATCGGTTTGGCTACTGGGGTTTTACTGGTCTCCTCCATTGGGATGTCCTCTAGCGCTTGAGAGAGTCCCTGCATAGAGAATATAAAGACCTGCTTTGGTTGGGGGAATTGAACATTGATTTGAGAAGGCAGATGAGCATATGGCAATGGGATTCTGGTTTTAGACATATCAGTGGGATCAATGTAGGGTTGACTTAGGGCGGAGGTATGGGAGGTATATAGTTCCCTATAGGGGCATTTTTCCATAGTAGGTCATATCGGTACCAATAGACCTTTTTAGAGTGGACTCAGGCTTTCAAATGAGAAGGTGGAGGAAGTCTCCATATGGGTGTCCCATTGGCACCATACTATTTGTAGGATAGTGATGTCATTGTAATGTTAGAGGGTGGGGACAAGGCTTCAAAGGATTTCTACCACGACCTATACAGGGTTTTGCCTGAAAATGTGGAGTAGTTGGCACAAATTGGATATCTAAAAAAGAGCCTCTGGTTCTCCAGCAGCAAATGAAATTTGATACAAGGTGGGGGGAACCAGATAGGTCTTACTATAACCTAAGGGAATACTGCCCTTGTCAGTCATGATGTCACAGGTGATTACGAGAACCTGGGTTCACCAGCATAGAACCAACACAGACTGCTAGGCACTTAGTGGACAATAGGGGCTAGTGCACTATGCCTGGTAGCAACATTATCCTTATTTAATACAGCAGATGACCATATGAATACAATGGGCGCGGTTGTAGTCCGCTCTTGTTTTATCTCTGAGAAAGAGAGATTCCCCTTGTTATAATATGAACATTTTTTAACTTTTCGGACTTGTACTCTTTTCCTTTTTCAGTCACATGATCTGTGCATGTGACCGTGGTAACCCTCACACGACCAGGTCTAGAACCAATGATGTCATACCATGAGGTAACTGCACCCTTTTAATTTCCGCTCTTCTCACACAGCCCTGTTCATTTCTGTTATCTTGATCCCACAGTTGTGAGACCACTTAGTCTATTTATAGTAGTTCATCCCACGCATAGCATGGTCTGTGTGTGCGCCTGTATAGTATATAAACTAGTACTCTGCGACTGGAAATCCCAGTCTAATCCACTTTGTTCACCACGATAGTCATTGCCTTGGTCATCTGGCCATTGTAGACTGTGTTGTTTGGAAAGGACTCCCATACCCTCTTCACTGAGCCAGGAATCGTGTATCCTGCGAGCATAGTCCAAGCCTTGTGGAAGTGATCAGACGCTTCAGCGGTAGTTCATAACACTTGGATTAGACTCCATACACAACGCTTGGGTCCCAGAGCTAAGGGAACAAGAGGCATTACCACTTGACGGTAATGAGACCAGCACTCACCCCACGCTGTTTGCATACGGTCGTCCGCCGTCATAAATACAGATAATGTTGCTGTCGGGCATAGAGCACTAGCCCCTGTTGTCAGTTGAGTGCCTAACTGTCCGTGGTGGTACTACACTGGTGTACCCAGGTTCGTGTGATCACCTGTGATGTCACATCTAATGCGGATAGTATTTCCATACGCCATAGGCAGGCGGATCCGGTTTCCCCCACGCCTCTCTTCTTTTACGTAGTTTTGTTTTGAATTTCAGTATAGGTCGCTGCAGCCACCTCCATCATTGTATTTGGAGAAGACGGTATTACCTCCGATCGAAGAAATATTTCCTTAGGCAGCAAGTTTATAGACTGCCCAGAGTATGGTTGGAATAGTCCACACAGTAAGCAGTTGAAAGAAGATTTTCAAGATTCCTTCCCGATCCCACACCCATAAGGTCTATTGGCCTTCTCACGACAAACAAAGAACCGAATGCCACTCTTTCTTCTTTGAGTGGTATGGTGACGAATACTTCCACTTCTATCTCCGCCCCACCTATTACCTAAAACCTGTTATCAAGTATGTCGAACTCGGTGGACTTAGACGATCTCATCGCAAGGCTGTCAACCCTAAACGTAAACCAAGAAAAGAACAACGTAACTAAGAAGATTGCCAACCCTGATAAATGGGATGGTGATCAATCCACCTTTCGTCTCTGGTGGGTCAAGTTGCGTCTTTGGGTAATGCCCAAACATGGAAGTCAGACAAGCTGAGATGCATCGCTGTCCTTTCACGGTTCGAAAAGAAGGCAGATGGCTTTGCACAGCTCATGCTGGAAAAATACAGTGGCTCAAAAAACTGTCTGCATGTTTGGTTATTTTTCACTAAACACAATAATTCCAAATAACCCCTAATCCTAGCCCTAAACTCTAAGTATATGAAATGAAGTACATACCCTTTGCTTTCCATTGGTATAAGGG
>JBBPQZ010000971.1:0-10946 GCA_038092795.1 Boletus rubissimus | reverse complement strand
TCGTTGGTATCATTGCTCGGCGGCCACGATGGTTTATCTGACGGGTGTACCACCTCAACTAATCCCTGGTGCATTAAAGGGGAGTGTCTGGATGACACGTGGATGGACCCTACAAGAACTCCTTGCGCCGCCTGTCATTCGTTTCTACTATGAAGACTGGACGCCATACTTGAACAACACATCCTTCAACCACAAAGAATCCCCCGACATCATGCGAGAATTGGAGGATGCGACTGCCGTCACCGCACATGATATCCTCACCTTCCATCCAGGCACGGAAAATATCCGGGTCAAACTTCGTTTAGCATCAACACGGGAGACGACGGTGCCCGTGGACATGGCGTACGGCTTATTCGGTATTTTTGGCATGACGATGCCCGTCATACACGGCGAGAGCCAGCAACACGCGCTTGGCCGTCTCTTCCAGGAGATCGTAGCGCGTTCGGGCGATGTTGCCTGCCTTGCCTGGGTAGGGCGATCATCCGAGTTCAACAGTACCTTTCCAGATCACATCAGGGTCTATGAACACGCCTCTCACACGGTACCCCATGTAGGAGAAGAGGTCATGGAGACACGGGTCGTCGAGTTGCGACATGCGTGGACCCGCGAGGAAGAGGCACAGGCTATGGCATTTTACCACCGGTTGTACACGCTACCTCCGGCGCGGTGCACAAACCAACACCTCCACCTGCCTTGCATCGTATTCCATATCACGATGCTCAGAAAAGCCAAGCAAACTGGCAGGGTGCGCGAGTATCGTGCCACGACGAGCGCACTCGAAGATACGGATATATACACGGAGGAGAGGCTTTCGCCAAAGAGTCAGGGCCCGCAGGACCTCGTTCTCGTGTGTCCGTGGATTCATGAACTGCTTGAGGCGGCCCCACTTCGTCACGGTCGTCGTCATCATCCAAGCGGGGATGCGGTGTTCCCGTCTGACAGCGACTCGGAGCCAGAATCAGAATCAGAACACGACTCGGCTGCGCGAGGATTGTCCCTCGGCTCTCGTAGTGCGAGCACCGCCTCGCACTCACTCACGGAATCAGACACTGCCTTACCCCATAATCCGCCCCCACACTCGGCTCAAATGGATACCACTTTGAAAGCGTTGAGGTTGGTTGCTCGTTTCAGACAGCCACTAGGTGCGTTATTGCTACTTGCTCAGGGTCACGGGCAATATAGGAGGGTTGCGACGGATCACAATATCATCATACGTGTACGCAACGAGGTCTCTCTCGATGATATGATTCTACAGACACTGGAAGTTCTATGATTCGCATTTAATCGGCAGGACGTACGATTCCTTCTTGTACCTTAGATCATGCACAGTGACACCGTTTGATACGTCTTGTACTAAGCACAGCAGTAATACGGAATAATTGACTGCCAATGATTTTTGTTGACGCTTGGGTCAGACTTCCAACACCCGCGGGTATATCTTGCTACTATGTAATCTGGTATTGGCTTGATCTATGGTATGGAGTACATCTTCTTTCGAGGTCAGCCTGAGTTCATGTGCAGTAGAAGATATGAAATGAAATAGTTAGAGAGAGATCCAATGACAAGATGTTCATAAGAAAGTCATGATACCGCGAAAGCGTCGGCGCTTGGTACCCTACAGCTCAAACCGAGCTAGCATGGCATCACTCGACATGCTCGTGGATGCTCTCCCGGGCCAACTCTCTGTCGGTGTGCCCAGGTCTTGCGTCACCACCGGATTCAATGCAAATACCGGTTCTGTCACGGTCTGTCCCCCAAGCACGGTCGTCATACCCATGGTGGTTCGCCTCGTCGCCTCGCGCAGATTGAGCTGCAAGCGTGATCCCTTGCAGGAAAAAAATCATTCAAGTTAAGGCATTCGAATCGAGCAACTCGAAAGGACATACACTCCAGGAATACATGGCAATCCGTACCCTGTGTTGCTTGGATGTGAATACGTTGTTCCGCCCCACTGAAAGCGGGAAAACAAAAGGAACGTACATCACGAGCATGCCTGGAGGAATCTGAACCACGACCATACTAAGGAGTAGGATGACTGTCGACCATCAGACACAAATGAACGGGTTATATGTCGGTCACATCATCAAGGTGCCAGTGAATGACATACCAACGAGCCTAGTGCGTTAAACCGTTAACACCATCAAAATGGACACCCATGTACACGGGACATACACGAAATAGTACAAGGCACCATCGCGCACGATGAGTACGATGAGCGGCGAGAGGGACTTGATGTCCATTAGGCGCCTCGGTCTATATCGTCCGGCCACGGCCCGTACGACTGTCATGGCGAAGTAGGCAGCTGCCATAGTAGTACTCGAGCTATGAGCGGACGTGTGTGCGGAGGAGACAACGATAGGACTGACTCGCACTGAGCAAGCAGGGCACGCTGAGGAAAGAAAAATCAATGCACGGAATTGCATCACATATGCCTCCTGACTTACTAGGCTATCAGATTGAAAGTCAAGTCGGGGAAGGTTCCAATACAGCCAGGCATGGGGATGCCAGTCGGTACAGGGATGACGGATGCCTTCATTCGAACCGTTATTGAGACCAACAATTCGAGCTGTATCATGCACGTTCTACATCAGCTGGTTCAGCAGGAACGCCAAACACTGACCGCAAGTTGACCTTGCGAAGGCACAATTTAATTCACCACTGTCACATGTAGAGCAGAAATATACGTACAAATGATGAGGAAGATGAGGAAGACAAGGGCTGCAAACGTGACGCATGTAGCAAGATCGGAAAGGTCATCGTGACTCTTACCAAATTTGTTCTGGTACATGGCATGCAGACGCATGGTGAGAATCACATTCGTGACTGTGGCGACCGGTACCTCTCCAGCTCTACATCCTCATGGGTACCTGCAACAAGTGTAGTTGGGTGAACTTACAAAAAGAAAACCCACAACCAGCCTCGACAACTGACATATCAGATTCAGCAAGAGCTATGTTGTGTGAGGGGGAGCAGACATACAACTATAAATCAAATTACAGTAAATGTGAGCGCGTTGCCTCTTGTTACATGTAGAAACATCACGTACTTGCAAGGGGAGCTCGAACGTTGTGAACACTGCGAGAGGGAGTCAGGTAGGGAAGGTAAACGACTCAAGTCTCTGAGATCGTCAAAACACACCTGTCAAGGCTGCGCTGAGCACAGAGTTCCCGACATATCCAAAGGGTCAGTAGGGAGCGACGGAAGTGAGATGTCTATCGACTTGCATGATGTAAATCAGGCCATAATATCTTGCAAAGATGAACAAGGCCTTGGGGGTGGACCATCTCGCCCTGGTGTCACAACAGCGAAGGTCAAGGGATCCGCACTAGAACATGGGATGGACGCACTTCCAGACATACTCGATCTTTGGTACAGAATGCCATCGCTGTTTTTCAGTGGCGTTCTGTTATCGATAACCGTCGAGTCTAGCTCACCTCTCTGTCCAAGTTTATCCACACGTCATAAAACAAAAAGGTGATCATAGACACTGGGCGAGTCGGTCAGCACTTCAAGTCGTAGGGAAATCTCCATTTGTAATGGGGATTGACACTGACTGCAAACATAGGTGTTGGTCAGATTTTGCTGAATCGCCGCCACCCATATTGCTATCTCCTGGTCAATCGCAGAAGACATCCTTCGGTGGTGCTCTGTACTAGCTTAGAGGCACGATGAACTGGAGTCGCAATCTCCTGGTAGCGGTGGGAGGTTTGGAGATGCAACGTTCACATCAGCAGTTTATTTTTATATATAACGCCTTTTCCGGGGCGGGATCCAGGTTGAGCGCTCATACTTCCCATGATGGCTTAGCAGTGGCAACCAGTGTTCACTGTAATGATAGCCGTAAATTTCACGACCAGAAACAACTTTGCCAATTTATCCAGCGCTGCAAGTTTCCACTACAAACTATTGTAGGGTATCATATACAGCGAGCTCTTGAGCTCGTCATATATTAGGATCGGAATCATAGCAATATCACGGCATTCTCCTACTAGCGGGGAACGCGAGGAGACAGGTGGCCAGGCCACAAAGCCAGGCACGACTGATGCATTTCGGCACGTTCGTAAAAACTTTCCGAGTCTCCATCAACTGTACCCACAGGTTCAGCATCTGTGCTTATGTCACGCAGACATATATAGACCCAACAAAGATGGCCATCACGGTAATGATGCTAGGGAAGGACACCGGCATCAGATACGGCGCACCCCAAGTCACTTGCATGACGATACCCTCACCGTGCTTCTCGACCCATCTTCTCTCCTCACGTCCTGACGCCGACACCACGTAGATCCTGGCACATAGTCCTAAAATCCGGTATGGGTGCTCTAACCTTGACGATGTGCAAGGTGTTCTGTTATTCTTGTGTGCACACGGCGTGGATTGTACCGGGTGAAGCTGGCCCGGCAGTCGCGGCATAGCTCGCTTGCGTGTCCTGCATCCCACACACATTGCAGTTGTTCGGTGGTGATGTCCGTACTTGCGACGCAATTCCATTTAATGCCATAAATGTCAGCCTGAATCCGCAGGGGTAGTGGGTAACAATTTGCAACCTTGCCTTATTCGCGCGCTGTTGCATCGACATCCATCAAGGGATTAATGATGCTCCTGGGTTCCATCCACTCCCGAAGTCCACCGAAGCGGTCGCAAGTAAAAACATTTGCGAAGGATAAAAGCCTGGGAATGGATGCTGCGTTGGGTATCGAGATTAGTATCAGGAAGGCGCTCAAGCCTGGCCCATTGACCAACAAACAGAGGTGTCCTGGGGGATGCAAATACGTGAGCTCAGGATGCCAGTGTGGCATCGAGAATTTTATCGCCGGACGCGACGACATCCCAAGTCGATCAGCAAGATGCTCTAATGTTTTGTACACTTTCCCACGGATCCTAACATGCCCGCCATAAGACGATACGACTCTGACTCTTCCCTCAACCTCACCCCACAGCGCAAGCGCAGGAAACTCCTTGAGGACGGCTCCAGTAAGGTCTGGCCAGAGGACATCGAGCGCATATTCGTACAAGGCCCGTTCTCCTCCCCGTCTTTCCCCCGTCCTCGCTCTCACCCTTCCTCTCTCTAGGCCTCCGCGAGTACTGGGAGCCTCCATGACCAACCTACTCCCGCGGTCACAGTCGCTGGAGAAATCAGTTCCTCGTCGACTATCTCCAGAAGAACGGCGTCGACCGTTCAAAGAAACAAGTCGCGAGCCACATCCAGGTCTTGCGAAACATGTGGAAGGGAGAACCAGGTATACCTCTCTCTCCACCCTTTTTTCTCCCCCTCAGCCCCCCTTCCCCCAGAATACCATCTCGTCGCGGGTGGCGAGGAGCTCTTCCTCGAAACAGCCCTCCCTTTCGTCAAGGCCGAAGATTCCCCCGACGCACATACCAACCCCGTAGGAGTTTGCTATTTCCGTCACGAAATGAGTTGCGCTGACTGTATTGTGTACGTACACCAGGAAAAACCTGGGGAGCTCAGTACGGCCGGGTCTGAGATTCGCAACGAAGACGGAGATGGTGATATCCTCAAGGTATCTCTTCCATCTTTTCCCTTTGAAGTGAGTTCTCACGATTATATATGTCGAGGTGCCGTCAAGCACGCCTGCTCCGCAGTTCGACTACGATGAAGTTGGTAATTACTACTCTCTCCTTTCTCCCTGTGTTAATGCTGCTGCAGCCTCCGTCTCCGGCATCCTCCGCCCATCCCCGCGAGGACGACGCACCGCCACTTGGTGCGCTGCATGTCGTACCACGCTCATCAAATGCACCACCTATCGCCTCCCCTCCAGTGTCCCCTCCAAAGTAAAATCTCGACACTGGCGACCCATCCATTGGCATCCCGAGGTTCAAAGGATGGCTGCAGACAAGGTTCAGGAGGAGCAAAAGGGACTCGCTGCCGTCTTCGCGTAGGCCCGATCGTGTTCTCAGAAAACTGCTTCGGCCGACCGATTGTCAATCCCCTTCCCAGTCGCGAGCAGAAGTGGAAGCTACAAACAACACTTCGTGGATGGCTGCAGCTCGGCGTAAGCCAGTGAGGGTTATTCCTTGACAGACGATCCTATGCAGTGTGTCTAACATATCACTCAAGCGAATGGTCGCGACAGCTTTTCGAATTCCAAAGGTTCGTTGTTACTCGAGTTTGAGTGCAGGCACTCATTAGATGCCATAGCGTAAATCACTTCCCAAGGTTGTTGATTCCAACAAAGATACTTCTCGTAGCGGACAAGGCTCCGCAGATGCAACGGAAGCAGGCCGGGTGCGTCTCTTGCTGGTTATATGTACCACGTCATGTTAGCTCATTTTCTGTTAGGCGCAACAAGCGAATAATGCTTCTCGTCCTTCCGCTACATCTTTTTCCAACAAAGATACTTCCCGAGTGGAAAGGGTCCAATGGAAGTGGATCGGGTGCATCTCTCTCTGGTTAGTATGTATCATGCCATGATAGCTGACGCCCTATTAGGCACAAGCGAAAGCATCTCTGCCCTTGGCCGTGCCACCAGGGGTCCATGTCATGGTGCGCGTTCACTGTTTTAACTTCGATTGTTAGACCCACAGTGGAATCCATCAGCAAGAAGCAGGTCGTGCTACTGTTGCAATTGGTTTTCGGTTCGAGTTACCCGCGTGGATGTTGTGCCGGCGTCCGCTCACTGAAGATGGGACCCATTGATTCATGCGTGCCACGTTGATTTATAGACCTTACGCTGTCCTTCGCGTTCGTATCATCTCAAGCATTCACATCAGTTCTGATGTACGCGTCCGTGGTTGATGTCCACTCAGCTGTCATACTCTGGGCTGAGTGATGGGTGGTAAGAAGATGCGATGAGGGACCTCACTCATATCGCTCCCGAGAACATGGAAAGCTTTCAGGTGCTGGGTGTGGGGAAGCCAGGGCATTGCAGTCGAGTCAAGTCAACAATATCGACACAGGGCGCAGCTCGCCCGACTGGTTTCGTTGTCCACATGGGAAGCAGGTTCACTGATCATACAGTGAGGAAAGTCAACTTTGTTCGTAGGCTCGTAATTCAGCATCTCAATTCGAGATTTCTTTCAACGCGCCCTGCCTAGTTGCAATGATATTTTGTCAAGGTATGCCTTTCCGTGAGCATTCTAGAGAATCTCGTCTGAATCTGTCTTTAAAATTTGACACGCAGAGGACGAAGGAATCAGGTAATTTGCAATGTCACTTTGTTCATCTCATTTGGCAGTACTCTTGCCCAGTGTACACGGTTACAATCCAACAATCATCGCGAACTCAGTTACGGGAAAAAGAGGCCTCCATCGAGGGTGAGCTACGACAGGTAAATGATCACGTGTACATCGGGGAGCGGGCTGCATACGTACGCTCTGGCCTGAAACGGTATGATGGCATCAGCGATGTTACCTCCTCGGCGCCATCACTCATGCTCACCAGTGATATAGTGCGCCTCCTTGGAGGCGAGATAAGACACCACGCTCGCCACGTCCTCTGGCTTCCCAATGTAACCTACTGCGCGCCTATCTGCCATCTTGATCGCGCGTCACCACCCATTTCGTACGTCAACGCTGGATTCTCCCGAACGCGCACAAAGACGTACAGTCTTGTAGTAATCGTCCCGGTCAACCCTCGAGCTCTCCCTGATGTTTTCCACTGCGCTTGCCTATCAGCCAACCCCATCGAGAACCACTCTATTTGACCCACTCACACATTTCCGTCGCTACAGCTCCGGGTGCATATGAATTGACAGTGATTCCATGAGGTCCCAACTCGCGGGCTTCCAGAAAGCGATAACAATGCGGGCCAGGGAGTGTACGGTATCTCGTTAACCACCATACTCCGAATCGAACATCATGTAGCGGTGACACAGCAAGCCCATACAAAGAAAGGAAAGAAAAGGGACAGGATATGACTACGCAGCTCACCTGCGCTTTGAACGAGTCCGCGCACTGCAAACTTGGCCGAAGAGTATGCGATCAAGTTCACCTGCCCTGTGTAGTGCAGTCGATCAACGTCTTCTGCCATCCGCTGACACGCGATGCGTACCGATCTGTCCTGCGACGGACGAGGCACCGATGAGTCGCCCTCCGCGTTCCTGTGCGATCATCCGCTGGGCGGCGTATTTGAAGCAGAGAAACGTCCCTTTGACACTAACCGCGAAGTTGGCGTCCCAATTGTCCAAATCGGCTATCAACCATCATCATCATCATCATCACACAGCGTCAGTCGTACAATGGGTGGTGCACACTCTGAGGTGGTCTGCGTACTTTCCAACAAGGTGCCTACGCGACAGATCCCCGCATTCGCGATCATCTATCGCAGCACAGCACCAGAGGGAGGGAGAGGGGGAATGCATTTGTTGATGGCTCATCGAGGTCATCATCAGCCAAGACACGCACCGCGTCCAATCCACCCAGCTCCCGAACTACATCGTCGATCATCCCCTTGACTTGTGCCTCGTCCGTCACATCCGCGATTATCTGAGTCGTTCGTCGTCCCTTGGCTGCGATCTCTGCGCTGACGGCCTCGAGGTTGGCCTTGTTGGACTGGATATCGTTGATGGCGACGTCAAACCCGTCGTCGGCGAGTCGAAGGCTGATGGCACGACCGATGCCTTGTGCAGCACCCGTCACGATCGCGACGCCCAAGGAACTCATCGGTGTGAGGTGTAAAGGATAGGAAATGAAGATGAGATATGACAGAGGTGTAGTACGATCAAGATATGCACATCCATAGGTATACTTGATGACATTAGCGGATGATCGGGTCGGATGAAATAGTGGATGCCTTTCCGTAAGGCTGTAAACTACAGGTGATTAGCCCAATCCAAATCAACGCTAATTAGCTGTCTATTAGGTGTAAATTTGCAAAATGATAGTAAAAAAACTGTCTGCCATGCCTGCTGTGTCACCAAGCATCTCATTTGATGCTTCTGGAACAACAAGCAAAGCAGCTGAGGAGTGTGTGTCTATAAGAGACTGTGTTAACATTGGGAATTCAGAGATGGCTGGTACATACATGTACTTTCAAAACAACCTTGGCTTCAGCTAATAGCTATCTATCCTAGAGAACCAAAGGATAAAGTGTACAGTCGACTCCCTCCTAACCCATATCCTAGTTAATCTATTCATTCTTCAGCACTTGAATCAAATGAACATCAATGAGCTTCTCAATCTGGCTGTCGAGACACATCAAATATTCAACACAACAGACAAGAACATTTACCAAGCAGTGATAGATGCAAAGGAACCATCAGCAAAAAGTGGATGAGGTGGTTGAACCAATGCCTACATGTCACAAGGCACTTCAAGCAACACTATTGTTGTGGAAATACACAAAGTACTTGGATAAGCCATTCACCCACAAGTTGGAGTTGATGTTAGATTTATTTGGACAGGAGATATGTGCTGATGTGATGCTGAATATGAAGGATACCAAATTAACTGATTATTTTAATCTGAAGGAGTAGTCCTACACTATTTATTGATTGTTTACCATAACTAATGTTTTTTCACCATTCAAAACTAACCTCCCACAAAATCCATACTCTCCATAACCCATACAGTCATCCACTGGCACTTGAAACACCACCAGCACTTGAAACAAAAGCCTGTAGCACATGCATTTCACCCACATCAGATTAAATAATGACCTAGCAAGTTAAACAAAGTATAATTCCTTTTATTTCAGACAAGGCTTTGATCCTTGTCAAGTAATAATGTTAAACAGATGTGATCTTTGTGTGTGAAATTGTAATGTTTTGCCTCTTGTCAAGTGAATGTACACATAGTAGATAAAATAACCATCCCAATACATGTATATAAGCCTTTATTTGATGTTCACAGCATCTAATCAAGAGAATAAATATGCTACCACTTGCCAGTATAATGCCAGTCGAGGTCATCTGTTCTACACCAGTATCTGTGTATATTACCCAAAATATACCTAAAATGGAATAGTGAGTGCCAGGTACAATTCATACAAGCTCTGAGGCAAGCAAAAGAAATTTATACTCACTGAATCACCCTCACTGGAACAAAGATAGTGGAAATAATAGAGATGAGGATGGGAATGATTAGGACACAGAAGATGACAGTGGTGATGAAGAGGAGTAATTGGAAGATAATCAATTTTGATCAGGACATGATATATCTTTTTTTGGGCTGTTTCAAGTGGTGGGACAGCAGATAATGAGAGCAAAATGTTGACTACAAATCTCATCCCTTTCATCATTATTTTTATTTCTGCACAGTCTAGACTCTACATGGTTTTATGTGCTCTAGTTGATCCAATCACCTTATTTTCATAGAAGTGTGTTGTTGTGAACTACTAGTTTAGTGTTTAAAGTGCCAGTGGATGACTGTACCTCTTGTGATTGTTCCGATGGGTATGGGTTAAGTGAAAGAACCTAAAGTCCTTAACAGCCAAAGCCCTAAATCTCACCAATGCAGTGGCCTCAAGCCTCAAAGCAAAGGAGACTGTACAAGGGAATTCCAAACGTAGGGCTACAACAAGTAATCTACGGCTCTATATATACTGGTAGGTATTGCGCACAGACCATCTTATGTAATCTCTACAAATGGTAACCCTATGCCCGTGCCCTGAAACCTAATACAAATACAAGTGATAGCATAAATAGATTGTCAAGGGGAAAGATAGTATCCAGGGGAAATAGATAAGGATCTGTGAATAGATAACAATTGAGATGGCGATCTGATCTTGAGATCCAGATGCGATCGTGTGAGACGGAACGGAGAGCCAAACGTCTAGAATGGAGAGATCCAGGATAAGGATTGGGATGAGATCTGATAAGCCAGATTGGGAGGCGGATCGGTGCTCGATGAAGGTCGCGTGACCAATACGAGGTGTGGACGTGAGAATCTGCTAGCTGTTAGCTAAGGGTTGGCTAACGGACATGGCTAAGTCAGATGGGGAACCATAACTTGGGGTTATGTAGCGAAGGCTACTCCCTTCCTAGGGT
>JBBPQZ010000970.1:0-10954 GCA_038092795.1 Boletus rubissimus | reverse complement strand
AGCAATAGAGTAATAGTGGCGGTTCAGTCCGTGGACCAGTGCCTGGATCGAAGGCTTGTTGATGTGTCCAATGTTGGATGTTGTCTGCCGTGGCTCCCGACCCGCGAGCACGGTCTGGGGGTTGATGAGACGGAATGCATCAATGACTACCTTGCCTTTCACAGACTGGATGGGATCAATGACCACTGCAACACAGCGATTCTGCATTTGTTCAAATGACTGGGAGGAAAAGTGAGATCATGCATGGTCAATTAGTGACAATCGTACTTGTTGTGTATTGATATCGACACTCGATAGCCAGCAACCAAACCCTGGATGTGAATGGTACCACCCAACGACCATCTCGGGTCTGACGTACACGAATCCGATGAACGCGAAAGCAGGCACGCAACGAGGATTGCTTACCGGCCAGTCTGCTTCAGCATATCGAGCATCTTTGTTTGAAAAACATGATCTACAGATTCGACGGTGACTGTCGTGCCTGATTGGGGCATGGCGAAGACGTCGATGACTTGCACCGTGAACTCGTCGACGAATTCTCCGAGCATGAGGCCCATGACCTCCATGGGAACACCGGCACGTCCATGCTTCAGCATCTTCACGAGAATAAACTTTCACATATGAGTGAATTGGTCACTGCGCACCTTCAACAACGCCAACGATGAGATATGAATGACTTCTCCACTGCAGTTTCGACATGAATGCAATGTGTCAGGGGGGTGGGGACGACTCACTTGTCCGGAATGGCAGTGTCGACTGGGACGCGAATGTTGGCCCTGATCTGATTTCCGATGAGGCTTCCTATGTCGTCCATGGTCGTTGCGCGTGGACGTATCGCTGACGCGTCTTTCTGCTTGTGTCGTGTTAGGCAAGACCCTCTAAATCAAACATATGCAAACACCACCCTGCAAAGCTTGATGCTGCGAATATCGCAAGACTGACTAGTATGCCCACCAGCGAGCTATCTGATGCTCTTAACCCGTATTATGCGCAGCAGAGATCCAGGTCAACCCATGTCTCTGGAAACCAACGACCGCTACCTGCCTTACAACCGGCTGCACTGCAGCACGCCCCGCATCGCAGTGAACTCGAACTAGCTATCTCTGCACCACCCGGGCCACCTGCTACACCTGCTACCCCACCAATGTGAGAAACCGGCGTATGTGTTTCCTCCATGCTTGACTCAGTGCACCACAGCGGCCACAGTCCTGCACGTTCCACCAACCCACACAACGGTGGAATCCATGCGGTGCAGGAGCTCTTGCGTTTCCTGGCTTCCACGAGGGAAGCCCAAGAAATAGAGCGCAAGCGGAGGATTGCCTGGGAACAAGAGCAAGAAGCCAAATACAGACTTCGTCAGGCGGAAATGGAACGTCGTATGCTCGAGATGCGGCAAGAGATCACTGCACTGAAAGCGCGTGTAGCTTTCAATAACCCCACGTCCACGTCCTCGTCATCGGTTGGAGTTTCTGTGAATGTTCAGAGCAATCTTGCGCTGCCACAACATTCACAGCTGGAGTATGCCTCGTTCATTTCCTCGCCACAGCAGCCGACTCCTAGTACCTCCCCCACTCTATCGCACCCCTCAACTCCTGTGACACTCTCCTCTCCAGCCGTGGGTCAACCTGTAGCAGGGCCGTCGACAGATCCCGTACTCGATTTCGCAGAAGCATCGACTTCAGTTTCTTACCTCCCATCGCCATTACTCCCTCCTACTCGCTTTATCAATGTAAACCCTACATCGTCTGTTCGAAATGTACAAGGACGCTCTACAGCGGGATCGGACACCGAGGAAGAGCCAAATACCGATGACGACTTACCAGCTCCTCAGTATCGTGTGCGTAGGAAAAACCACCACGACACACGTTGTCTCACCATTCAGGTAGTTCCTGTTTTTAGTTGAGTGCCATGTTTTTCCTCACATCGTACGTTATCAAGCACGCTATGCGCAATCACTTGTTGCGTGTTATGATGGTTGAAACGGATAAAGACTTGCCAGACAACCATATAGAAGGCACACCCCTGGGTGCCGACGAACCTGTTCGCTTTGTATGGGACAAGACGCCAAGGCAGTCCGTGCATAATGGACGTATGAAGGAGCGAGTGCTCAAAGACCTTAAAGCCAATCGGAAACTGTACAAGCACGTCCCAGACAAGGACTTTGGAAAGAAGACGTTGGATTCGGTATTTGATCAGGCATTTGTGACGTTTCGACAGAAATTCAAAGCGCAGAGGGATGATTCTGCGGCACGAGTTCACAAACAACGGGAAGACCTCAAGGCACAGCGCGCCCGGCGACTAAGTCGACGGAAAGTGGTATGTTTGGGCAATTACTAGGCATGCATCGACTCGCTGAGTGTCTGTTTTGCAAGAAACTTGGGAATCGGTCGGATGCACGAAATAAAATGGCGGCGTTTGAGCATGTTACGTTTGATGGGGCACTCCAAATAGAATGCATGTCGTCAGAGGAGTCCGAGGTTGAAGAAGACATTGGCACGGGCACTCGGACCACCTTGTTCCGAATACGAGGTTTTCCGTGGCGTAGCCTCCGGTTGCAGCGGTTTTTCGACGCACTGGACGAGGAAGACAAAGCAGACAACGTACAGCATCCTCGACGAGGGGCGGGTCGGAGGGAGCGGTTTCCTGGTCCGCCTCAGAAGGGGATACTCGTACCCCCGAAGGGTGTTGCTAGTTGGATGATCAGCAAACAATGGGTACGCATGATGGATGCGTCGCATGCCGAGGTCCTTGTGATGCTCAAGGAGGTTGTCGTAGACCCAGCTGGGTTCGACTGGGAACAATTTAACGTACTTGGGGAAGAAAGCGGCGAGGAGGGAGTCTAGGTACAATATTCCCACGATGTTGTCGACTAGTCGTCCAGTCCGAGTCGATTTGCTTCTTTGATGCACCTCTTCACTCCCCATCACGTGTCACTAGTTGGGGCCTGCTACCCAGCTTGGTCCGCACTTCCTTCTGCAGGTCCAGAATATCGTCCGAATGCCCACGAATTATCTCGTCTAACTTACTATGCAACTAACCGTCCAGGCAAGATTCACAAGCTCGGTGTCGAGCTAGAGAAGCACTCCAAAACAGAGTGCTCCAAAGTACTCGCCGGAAACCCCCGTGCACGAGCGTGAGCGTTCATGTGTTCTCCACTGTCCCCCTCCCTCACCCTCCTTCTAGCTCCCTCCTTATCACCCTCGCCGTCCTTCGCGCCTTGGCCATCGAATGCCGCCGCGACATTTCCCTCCTTTCACCCTCCCTACTTTCCTGTCTCAAAATCACTCTCGATCTTGTCTCTTCTGACTTGGAGATCTCTGCTCGTGCAGCAAGCGTCGTCCGTGTCTCTCCGCTCTCTCCCTACACGGCGTCTAACTGTTTACAGCTCACTGCGTGGTGCACGTATACCGATGGTCATGCCATTGGTGTCGATCCAGAAATGACCCAGAATTACCTGGTTGTCCTCGGTCACTTTGCAAAACAGTCCACCGTGGAGATAAAATCTGTCGACTACGAGCTAAGAAACAGGTAAAATTTGTCCTCATCCGTTCTCCTCTCAATGTTAATCCAATGTCCAGGACACGTCTGGTCGGTCTAGCTGCGATCACCGGCGTAGTGAACTCGGAAGCCTTATATGTCTCTTCCACCCAGTTCAAGTCACAGGTGTCCTGGATCATCCGTGCTCTCCTATTTCATATCTTGCAATCCGATTCAAAGTCCCTCGATGAATGGTACGTTCATGTCCCATTTGACCAGTGCCATCAGTTTACCCCTCCAAACGTACAGTACCTCCGCCATCAAGGACAATACACCATCAGTCTACATGGCTGAATTTCGTACTCGTCCCCCTGGTGAACGGAGGGCGGCATCCATCCATCTTCACGTCGACGGCGAATCTGGTCCTTCGTCTGCGGACGTCCTGACAGCATCTCTTCGTGCCTTCTCTCTGATTTTGCGGCACTCGAATGCTGCTCAGATTGGTCTTATATTGCAGGCAGCATTTGAGACCATGGATGATCAACAGCTCTGGCGCAAGGTGGATCAGTGCCGCTGGTTCGCTCGGAAAGCGTGCGAATGGACACAGTACCAATATCGATATGCAGTTCCATCCCGGCTAGTCGAGCGACTGCTCGAGACACACGATACCCCGCTCTCCACTCATCGACAGAGAACACTGACAAAGATGCTCACCACAGTCTTCACTTCACCAATCCCTTTGGTCAACCTCTCGACCTCAGATATCGTATCCAACCTCATCACGCTGGTCCTCCGCAGAGTCTCAGTCAACCCCGACGACGACGACTTACTTCCTTTGTTGGTGGAGAGCATTGGCTCCCTCGGCACTCATGTCTACTACTCTGACCAGATCCAGGATCTGGCTAGCGAACTCATCAGTCGTCTTGTGACGGTCGAAGTCCATGGCTCGCCATTCCTAGAGGGAGACGGCTACAGCAAACGGCGGTCACAAGCAATCAGATGCTTGTTGGCTGGGCTTTCGGGTCTTATCCTGGTCGCAGGCGCAGCAAAGAAGGATGACCATAATAAGACCATGATGTCTCCTGAGCCTTCATTTTTACTGAGCAGCGGTACTTCCTCACCAAGTCCCCAAGCTCCCCAGCGGAAGAGAGTATCTGGAGAGATATGGTATGAAACACTGAATCTTCTGTGTGATGGTGATTACGCGGTGAGAAGTGACTACGCTCATACGTTGGTCGCATACATGCGCCAAGAACTTGCGAAACACGGCGTCTCCGGAGACACAAAATGTTCAAGGCAAACGACGGAAGAAAGTTCCTCTATTCAGAACATCAACCTACTGCTCTTCGGCGATCCTAGCACGCGATCATTACACGCTACCCACGCTTATCTATTCATGCTGGCTACCTCGTCCTCACTTGGGTCTGCTACCAACCTTTCTCCATCTCCAGCTTATTCGTTGAATGGCGACCTTGCATCCACGGGGGTCTCTTCTACAACTCCAAACACTGACCCACTTGGGCAAAGCATGGAAATCGCAGAGATACAATTATCTCGACCTTCTTCCTCCCGCCGTTCTGCGGGTACCATGACGCGGCCGCGGAAAGCTTCCAACACCCAGAGGTTACTAGAATGTACTCAGAAAGTTTCATCCACGAGCCTCGCCTCCTTATCAGACCATGCGCTTATTCTCCACGTTCTGACTGCCATCCATGAAGAGGTTCCTATCCGGGGTCTGTTAACCGGAATCCCCATGCTCCTCTCACTAGATGCAGCTTCCCAGATAGAGGAGGAGTCGGATCTTTCCGCTCGACAACGGGCTAAAGTGGTGAAGGAAGTTATTGCCCATGTATGGCTTATCATTGGCCAGGTGTGGGAGTGCGCTGAGCTGATAAAACTCGCAAAAAGTGTAAGGGTGGCGCAAAGCTTTTCTGCTTTTGTACTAATGCCGCATCGGGTCTCACACAGGCACTTGCTTCATTGCATGGTTCTTCAGCTCTTCCACAAGTAGCGGCATTTACTCCAGGTGTTTTACGCCCACCAGAAGAACAGATTATGTTCCCTCCGGTTACGGGATCAGAGATGGTGGCTGAATGGTCACATGTGAACGCCGAAGAAGCACTCTCGTTGATCGTTTCCTCCAAAAATGTTCAGGAGGCGACCGGCTTGGATCGGCAAGGGTTGCTGCGCAGGCTGACTACTCACTGGTCTGCAGAAGCTGCCCTAAAAGATTGTGAGCGTTAAAAATTCTCCCACATATCTATAAAATAACTGATTCCACGTTAGCCCTCGAACGACCTAATACACACCGGCCCTTGACGGAGAATGGATCTCCGTTACTTAAGCTGTCACCTGCGCTGATGGCCATTGAGAACCTTTCCCTTCAGAGCCTGACCAGATCAGTACGTGGCGTCGGCGTTACTGACCTGAGGGAAGCTCTAGAAGGTCGTGCAGGGGCTTCTAACCCGACCCTCGCTCGCCCCCCGTCTGTGTCAACACTTGATCATGCGTTATCATTTGACTTTCAAACACCTCGCATGGCTCCAACGAAGCCGAAGCCTAGATTCAAGAAGCGAGCAGTGACAGCTGGATCGGGCGAAGTGCGGGATGTCTTGAATAAGCTTGGAATAGGGAAGCCCAATGGCACCACCAATCTGTTAAAAGCGTCTTTCCCATCTATTCAAAAGCCCGATCACAGGTAACTTTTCAGTATTTGACATTCTTCACTCGGCGCTAATCGCCGTGATCTGTCCCAGCTCCAAGCCTACCATACATTTCACAGGTCCTTGAAATTGCATCCAACGTTCCTTATTCTCTTGCTCTCCATAAACATTACTTTGAATCCGGCCATCTATCATTTTCATTTTACCGTCGAGTATCTTTCGCTAATTTATAGTCGGATCCTCGCAAAATGGACATCACCTTCCACTCCAAGGACACAAAAAACAGTAGCATATTTATCACATAGGTTGTCTCCTTTTACCAGCAGATATGATAATTCTTCGAGCTCCCTCTTCCTTTTGTGTCCAAAAGTTGAGCTCACTCTGAGCTTTGGGGTGGGATGTAAGACGTGTTCCCTTCTGTCTAGATGCGTTTGCATGCTGCACACTGAACATTGCAGAGGGGACTTACGATTAGACCTTGCAAGAGTACTTCATAGATGGAGGATTGCTTGGTAGCTCTCGCGACTGGGTCTGTGATCTGTTCCGTGTGCCGGAGAATGAGCTTGTTCAACTCCTGTTGAAGCCGAAAAAGACTACACGAAAGTCAATCCATAGGATGCATGGACATGACACCGAGGGCTCACTTGCTAAATATCATGGTCTCTTCACTCTGTTCCGTCAGCAAGACCAACGACTGGAACAAGCTAACGTATCGTTTGCAAACCTGCAGGTGGTCGGGTGAGTTGGCAATAGGCGAGCACTTTGATACTTGCATTCAACACCAACGCGTCAGTTGTCACAGGCGCCTTGCTGAAGTAGCCGCTAGGACGTTCTGACAATTTCTTGAGCGAATCACAGTGATCCGAAATGACTTTTTGGAATACAGGCCAAAGCTGCAGGCGCATAGTGAAGAAGAAGGTTTCCAAAGGTGAACACTGGCGTTTCTGAACCTCTGCAGTGACAGCTTCCGTCAGCCGGACCATAGTTAGGAGGGGAGTTGGTGGTGGCAGAGGTTCGATGACGGAACCCAAGAATGTCTAAATGAACGGAAAAAAAAAAACGGTCAGGTTCACTCTCCCGGCACTGACGCCCATGACCTGCCTTGGTATACTCCAGAACAGGGTCAAAAATCTTCTTCCAAATGGTGCTAAGCTCCGTTCGTTCAGCCTTATCCATGGTGGCGAGACGGCCGAGGCCTTGGGATTCAACAACTCCAGGATTCGGGACCGGTGTCCTCGCTTCTGAATCAGCCGCGGAATCGTTCTCGTCGACCTCTGTGCGATCATAAGGTTCCGATGTGACAGAAGATTGTCTGGTTTCCGGCTCTTTAGCAGAGGGTGGGGGTCCCGAGGGCTCAGCAAAGAAGAACGATGCAACAAATGAATATTCTACTGTCGCGTTGTCCATCAAAACCAAGAAGAGAGATCTCAGGATAGCTTCAAGCGGCTCTCTCTTGTAATGAAACTTAGCTCGTACACCAATGGATAAAGTCGACACACTTACATGAGCTTTATCGTCAGCCTGATACGCAAGTATGACACCTGGTCCTTCTAACTTTGCGTAGGTCAAGCGCTCAAAGTCTACGCGAGTACCACCATTCTCTGCTGACATTGTTCCGATACTTTCGAACCTCTCAGTAACCCGAGCCTAAAATCATCGATCACGGATGGATGGCTAATAATAACAAAAGCTTACCCTTAGCCAACCAAGGCTGCGAATGTATCGTCGAAACGCAGTCTCATAGTATGTTCGAGCGGCAGCGATATACGATTCTTGTACCTCCTTTGCCACGGGTTCAGCTTGACGTCTCAAAAAACCGAACAAGGCACGATATTTGAGGAATCCGGAAGACTGCAAAACCTGCATATTGGTCGTCACGCTATTCTTTATCGCGTTCAATAGCGCAAGGAAGAAGGCGCGAAGTTTCGTCGCTGTCTTATGGGTTTGTGTGGGTACTTCCTTGAAGGATTGGATGGAAAAGAACGTACGACTATGCGGAGGGCCTCCACAACATCCGCCAGTTCTCTAGCAGCCTTGACGCGTGACCGTGCACGTACGATGTTGAGCCGCCTTTCGAAGTCAGCAACTACCAGTATCCATGCTTCCCCGACTTCGGTGTCGAGTAGTGTAGTAGCTAGTGTGGGTGGGATGGTCAAGTCGGATATGAGACTTGACAAGGGTTTCTCGATTGTCTGTAAGCAAGTTTACTAACAGAACATGGAAAGAGTGATGAACACCGAACCCGACGGCTCTTGAGTCTGTTGTCGATATTGGTGCTGCGCTCTTGGAGTTCAGATATTTGACCAGATACGGCCGACAAATCCCTCTGGAAGGTAGATAGGAATGACTCTAATGAATCCAACAGGCGGACACTGGTCTGCCACACGCGTCAGGTACATTACAACGTTCATGGTAATCGACCCAACCTCGACTTGATCATGGAATTCGACGAATTCCTTGGCACGAGAACGGACTTGAGCAAGGTGGCGTGAGCAGTAGAGAAGTGGTGTTTTAGGGAGCTGCTCACGAGTGGGTTTGGAGACATCCCCGTGGTCCTCCGCGTGGTTGTGCAAGTGGGTATCGTATTCTGTCATCTAGTAGGTCAATAGCTCTCGGTGGAGGGTCGAAATACTGACCGTCGTTGACTGATGCCATCCGGTGCATCGCAGTGGCGGTGCAACTGTACATATTGAAGTTGTCCTCGACCATGTTAAGCGGCTGGCCATCGTTAGCCGCAACCATGTTGCAGTCCGAGCTCCAAACAAGCTATGTCAGTACACCGGACTCATATTCTTGATCATGGCTCTTAGCTTCAGGACCGCTCGTAAGCTTTGGATGGGTAAGCCAATCCTCGTCCGAAACCCTCGGGACTGGTGAATCTGACTTGCCAGGTGTGGTTGCATTGTTATCCCTTACGTGTATCTTCCTTGCCGTCGTACTCTGGATTCATGGCTACAGCAAGTCTAACAACTTTGGTGCCCTGGTAGCTATTCCTTGTTTCGCATTCGCAGGCGCTGTCTGGACGTGAGTAACTCACCCAACATTCCCTGTTGTTTCCTTCGTCTACATATTCCTAAAAAAGGATTTTCAAGAAGATGTTTTTCTCTCCACAAATTGTCTGTGTCGAGGCGACATGGGTTTTCGCCCTCCTTCCCTTTCAGATACGCAAGTCTGGAGCAGCCTGGCACGGTGCGCTGCTAATCATATGGTCCACAGTGCTTGGTCTCTTTGCATTCGAATCCGATGCTGCCCTTCGCTCCCGCTTCACCGCCGTTTACGAAGCTCTAGTGGCATTAGTCTGGATTAATACTGCACTAGGTATCTCCCTCGCACAATCAATCGCAAGTTGACTAAAACTCCTCCAAGTCTTCTTATACGCAACAGGGATCATTTTGCTAGCGCTTCTCACGCAATTCTCGTGCGATCAAGAGATATGGGCGCGCGATATCGACTCCAGCCCATGTCCATTCCCCTTTCCAGTTTTGCTCGCTTACGCTTTCCCATTCGCCGCCAGGTGCTTTCGCGGAACCGCGGCCGAATCTCGAGAAGGTGCATCTGCCGTCGTCATCAACTACTGCCTCCCAGGCTGTCCCTGCCATACCAAACCAACTGAGGCACCCGGTTTGGGAGCTGAGAGTACGAACTACATGGAAGGCCCACAATCATCTATTCCGATACGCGTACCGACCGCAATGGAGAGACAGAATGCGATCCGTGTTACACTAGGCCATATGACTCGATGATGTTGTGTTTCTTTTGAGTAATATGTAATCCGTTCAACTGATATGCAGGATGGGGGAACGCGACAGCAGGTTAAGCACGAGAATTAGACCGGAGAGTGAAGGTAAGATTTTCCAAGAAAAAGGTACAGAAGTTTCCAGTGATGTATCTGCAATCTATTCATTAACCGGCGAGTTCTGTCTGAAGTTGCTTGAGTACTGTAGGATCTGTTTTGTCAAGGTAATTGAGCTTGAATATGTGCGCGCCTCCACAAACCCTCTCCGCTTCTTGCAGCGCACTTGCAAGAGACGTCGTGAGCTGAAGAGTCCGCACCGGATCATGCTCGTACAGCTAGGAATTACTGAGTGATGTTAATACGCAGCACACAAGATGGATGTACCGATTTGCGACGGTCGTACTCCATGGTCCCTTGAGACTCGGCGTAATATGATGTTGGGACATTGTCTACATCCCAGTAGAGATTGAGGCCACTAATAGATACATCTAATCAGGCGATATCAACGACTTTTTATTAAGAACTGACCCGTCTTCACCATCCTCGGTGTGATCGCGACTTTCCCTCACTTCATAGAGGACGTCTGTCCAAAGATTGAAGATCTCATTTGGCACGCGCTCGAGTACCTCGGGGCGACCAGTTGAAACAAGAGACGCAATCCCGAGAGCAACAAGTTTACGGTGCCGCGGCTCCGACATATGGTCAAACTAACAGATAGCAAAATAAGATCCGAAGCGCAACAAGAGAAAAGAGAGACAAGGTACCTGTCTCCAAAAATGATCCAAGATAACTTCCCAGACCTTTTCTTCGTGTACATTTTCGACTTGCGCCGCAGCAGACACGAGACGAATAAACATCTCGCGATCTGTTAATGCGATACGAGCAAGGACAAAGACACACTCTGTCAGCATGGTTGAGGAGCTCTGTCGCATGGCTGAATACTACACAACCAAGCACAGAAACGAACCCCTACATCGTCGTCGCCGAGAATTTTTATGAGATGATTGAAGAAACCAGATCTGTGCACTGGTTCCCCCCACAATGACGATGGAGCCAGTTGCGTCATAAAGTTCACGCA
>JBBPQZ010000969.1:0-10956 GCA_038092795.1 Boletus rubissimus | reverse complement strand
CCGGACCTCCTCAAATCCAATTCTCACCCTCTTGAAGAGCAGCTTGAGGATCTTTCCACCATGGCTGCAAAAACCTGGATGGAAATGGATGATGAGAACACTGTTTCACTCAGGGAGGACTACTATGACCAGTATCTGGGGGATACCAGCAACTTTGGCTTCTTTGAGGAAGAATGGTCAGTCAATTCTCACTTTTACTACTCAGACACTAATGTGTGATCATCTTTGCCACAGAATAACATGTCATATATGTGTTCATCTGTAGTAGATAGTGAATGGACTATACTATCTGCTTTTCCTTCCATGTTGTGTAATGATTGCAGTAAGCCATCTGAAAAAGGTAAAGAGCATGAATATGACCACTCAGGTCCACCACCAGATCTATGGCTATTAGACTCAGGAGCTTTGGCCCATTTCACTTACAATATTGACAATTCTGTTGAATATCAGAAGTACCAAAAACCTAGATTCTTGCAGACTGCAAACAGAAAGGCACCTATTAAAGGTGAAGATACTGTAATTGTTTTATTTAATGGCAATTCTGTGCATTTATCGCCAGTGGTGTATATGCCACAATGCAATTTAAAATTGATCTCAATGGGCACATTGCTCAAAGATCATTGCATTACCATCATGGCCTTTGCAAGTCACATCAATTTCATAGACAAATGTGCCAAAAAGACTATACTGTCTTTTCACTCACATGGCTCTGATACCATGTTTTGGATTCATGCTCCATCTATCAATCCATATGCCCAAAAGGTCATGGCCTCTGTGGATTATGATCTTTTACATCACCACATGGAACACTCCTCAAAGGATGTACTCAAAGCTGCACAAAAGCATCTCAAGGATTTTCCAGACATTCAGATACCATCAAGTGATAAGATTTGTCTTGGATGCCAATTAGGCAAACAACCCAATCAAACATTCTGTTAAAACCGTGCCGACGATCTCCGGGTGTAACTCTGGAACTCCGGAGTTTGGTGGGAATAAGGACGTTGGCTTCACCGTATGTGGTGCGCCCTTGCTGTTGATTGGGTCCTTGTATTTCGGAGCGGAGGTTCGGGGTGATTCGGAGGGGAACAATAAAGTCGGAGGTGATCAATATGGATCGGAGGCGAACAGAGGGTTTATAACTGGAAGTCAAAAGTCGGTAGTCTGAGTCGATAATCTAACTGTAGTACAAAGCTAGGTACGGGGGTTTATATACGGAGGTAAAACGGGAGATGGAGTACTAAAGTCTGGGGGTCCGAGTATTTTCGGAGGTACAAGTATTTTCGAGGGGATAACAAAAAGGGAAGACGGGTAACTAAGGGGAGACGGAGATGAAAGGTCAGGGAGGACGGAGGTATGGAATGCAGGAATGACGGAGGTACGAGATGCAGGGACGACGGAGGTACGTGAGTATTGGAAATAAGTATTACAGGATAAATGAAAAGAGAGGTAACTTCGGAGGTCCGGAGTTGCGATATACATGAAAAGAGGCCGGAGTTGGCGCGTAGTGCGCCGGAGGTGTCAGAGGTGTCGGAGGTGGACTCGTGGAATTACGGGATATGACACATTCCCTCACACTGAGAAAGGGCAACTGTCCCTTTTGAACTGATCTACTTAGACCTTAAGTCATTTAAGGTGGAATCCTATCATTGATCTAAATATGCTATTGTCTTTTATGACGATTATACCTCTATGGCATGGGTTACATGCTTACACTCCAAGGATCAGGCCCTCAAAGCCACCAAACAATTCTTCTCGTATTTCCACACCCAATATAATGCCAATATTAAAGGTTTCAAGTTGGATGCTGAAGGAGAATTTACCTCTAAAGCATTCATTGACTATTTGCAAGATAATGGTATACATATTCATCAGTCTGCCCCTTACATGCACCAGCAAAATGGTTGTGCTGAATGATTAATTTGCACTTTAATGGATAAAGCTCAGTCAATGTGTGTCTTTACACTTGCCTACCTGACTCCTATTAGGAGTTTGCGATTTTACACGCAGCTCACATATATAATATCATGCCTATGAATAGATTTCAATGGTGCACTCTCCATGAGTTGCTCAAGAGGAAGAAACCTTTTGTTTCACACCTTCAGATTTTCGGATGTGGTACATATATGCATCTTCCTAATGAGACATGAAAGGGCAAATTGCAGCCCAAATTGCAGTTAATGGTGTATTTAGATGTTGCATCTGGGAGTTCGCAAAACTACTTGTTCTTGCAACCTAATAATTCCCTGCATACTTCTACCCATGCAATTTTCGATGAGAACTTGTTCCCAAAGTGCTTAGGAGCTAAGCCATACAGACCTATCACTCATGTTCCCAAGAAACCTCATCCAGCAGAAGATCATCCTTCAGATTCTAAAGATTCTGAGGATCCTGCACTGCCATTCCCATCACTTTCGCAACCTAAGCGTCCTGCTATGCCTGTTTACAAAACTACTTCAACGCCACCTCCTATTACACCCCATTGTGCTCCTAGACCACTACCTGCAGGCCCTCTTGCATTACCACCTCATTGTGAGTGAGTTTGTCGCCCTTCTACTTGGCCTGGCAACATTTATGGTAAAACTCAGCATCCAACCAAACAGGTCAAGGACATCAAGAAGGTTTCCATTTGGAAGAAGTTGGTCAGTGAAGGCACTTCTAAGGCACCAGAGACTCCCACTCTCCCTGGTGGCCTCCCTCCATCCCCCACTCCTTCAGAGGATAATGTTGAGTGGATCACCAGTGAAAGGGGTGATGCTTTAATCAGTTATCTCTATTCTCACGCAATTCCATTCACACAAGCTTCCAATTCTCCCAATTATAGGGAATGGTCCTTAAAGGATATAAATAAATTACCTGCTGCAGAACAATCTGAATGGTGGAAGACCTGTGATATAGAGCTATCCATGCTTAAGCAACATAAGGTATGGGAAATAGTTGATTGCCTACAAAACTGCAAGGTTATAAAGAATTAATGGATCTTTGATATCAAGTCTGACAGCCAGAAATATGCACAATTAGTAGCGAAAGGTTTCTCTCAGGTCAAAGGATTAGATTATGACCAAATATTCTCACCTGTTGTGTGATTTGAAACCATGCAATGTATGTTTGCCCTAGCTGCCATAAATAGTTGGCATCTATCAGGACTAGATGTTTGCTCTGCCTATTTATATGGCATCTTAGAAAAGGAACTCTACATGGAGTTTCCAGAAGGGTATACCCTCTCAAACCTCAAAGGCAAAGTACTCAAACTCCTTTGCATCATTTATGGTCTTAAAGAAGCCAGAATCACATGGTGGCGCATGTTACGACTACCCGGGGTAGGAGTAATCGCAAGGAGCCTTCGAAGACAAGGAGTCGGGTTGAGAGCCGACAACGCAGGAGTTCTAATGTGGGGATTCCTCCGTTAGCAAGAGTCGAGGGGATTCCTTGAAGATATCGGTAAGCGGGGAGCGAACTGATCAAGGGTAGTTGGGTTGGGAACCGACACGCAGTACTTCCATTGTGGGGATTCCTCCAACAGTGGTCAAGGTATCGATGAGTCTAAGGACAAGTTGATCAAGGAAGCGATCTAGGGGTTTCCTAATCGTGGGGCGAGTAAGACGAGAGAAGCAAGTAGATTGCTAGGTGGCAACGAGATACAAGGTAGCTCGAAGGAGGTCTAAACTAGCGATCTAGGTGATACTCGAGTCGTTTATATACGCAGTCTCCTCGCGCACGGACCTAAGTAAGAAATGCGAGGAGAACTAGAACGGAAAGGGTTATGTGTTACGGATCAAAAGAAGACGCATAACGGAATGGAAGGAAGCTCGAAAAGGAAGGACACGTAATGATGAAGATCAGAACACGCGGCCGTCGGATCGTGGGAGAATCAACGAGACAGATATGGTAAGAGGATGTGCCATGGGTACAGAGGTAGTCGGAGAAGCCCAAGGCGGAGAAAAGGAATGAAGTCCAATGGATGTCCTAGGATATGGCATATCAGGGGACCTAGGACTGAAGGTAGTACATGGATTGAGCACAAGCAAAAGAGAAGTACGAAGAAAAGGAAAAGTTGTAACATTACCCCCTTTGTAGAGTCAAGACCACGGCATAGACAAAGACAATCCAGCCATGAGAGCGCACAGCAGCTCAACCATGGGGGAGTCAGTAGAGAATGGGGCCGCCAACCGGGGAGCCCGTGATGTTACCGTAACCAGTTTCATCGATATAATCTTTCTCGTCGGAGTAGTTTCTGTCAACAAGGGGAGAGGGAGAGCGTCGTCGAGGAAAGTGACGGAGGATGGGGAAGGAGCGATGAGGGACAGGAGGTGTTCCCTGTCGGCGAGAGGAGTTGGTTCCACAACAGGAACAACGACATCCAGAAAAGGAGGACGAGGAGGATGCTTGGGTGGACGAGGAGGAAGAGGATTGTTGCCTTGGAGGAGGAACACGACGAGGTGGTGGGGAGGCGGTGCAACAACGAAGGGGGCAACGGGCGAGGATATGCCCTGGGGCCCAACGAAGGCAGGTTGTGCATTGATGCACGGAACAGTCGCGTTGAAAATGGCCAATGCGGCCACAGGAATAACAGCATTCTCCAGCTTGTGGGTGTGAGTCCGGGAGAGGGAGGCGACCGTCGGCGCCGGTCCAGGCGCTTTCAATCCTTTGCATAAGGTGGTCTTCATCAGACCAGAGAGGGGTCGAGGAAGCAGAGGGGGTGGTTGGCGCAGTTGGTATTGCAAGAGCCTGCGAAACCGTGACTGATTCAGCAGGGGGAGGTCTTTCAACCTCGGCAAGGGAGACTGTCGGGGTCGCACGTTGACAGGTGCGACGATGTTCGACTGCGAGGGCTTTATAAAGCTCACGGGTGAGGGGACGAGTTTGCGTGGCCATAGCCAGGAGGTAGCGGCGCATGTCCCTTAAGAGGGTAAGCATGCTGAGTTGGTGGAGAGCTACGAGGAGGCGGGACTGGGCTTGTATGGCATCCTGGTAGATAAATTGGGCCACGTAGGACCGGTTGGCGTTTGCAGTGGGGGCATGAGCGAGGGCGATGATGTTAAGATTCGCCAAGTAGGCGCTGTAGAGGGCGTATAAAGGGGACGCTGAGTCAAGGTAACAGTCTAAAGTGGTCACGAGACCAGGGTCGGTGATGAGCTCAGTGAGCTCACAAATCTCGAAGATGATAGGGGGACCATCTGAGAGGTAATACGCGGTGGTCGGGATGTCTACAGAGAGAGGGGCTTGTTCAGTATCATCTGAAGGGCTAATTGTATGCTCCATAGGAGGAGTAGGAGGGTGTTGTGAAGTAACGTCAAGATGGGTAATACTATCGTGGGGAACAAGTGGGGAAGAAGGTACAAAAGAAGGAGAAGCAGGAATTGGAGGAGACGACATATCATGCTCCTCGGGGAACAAGGTTTGGTTTTCATGGGGCGGAGATGGAATGGCGAGAGGGGAAGCGAAACCGGGAGGGACTTGGTAGCGTTCGTAAATCTGGGCAATGGTGAGAGTCAAGTGGGGAATTTCGTCAGTGGGGGTGAAGTTAATGGCCATGTCAGTTTCTGGAGGAAGAAGAGAAGACGGAGGGGAAGAGGTTCTTATACGCTTTGAGGGTGGAGTCTGCATTGGTCAGATGTCTCTCTGGAACCCAGGAGTCTTCTTCGGTCATATACCCTTTCCATCGGATCAAAAAAGAGCGCCATCCTGCTGATCCTTTGTGTTTGATGATCTTTTCGATTTCGTATTCTTCTTCGCCATCTATTAGGTCAGGAGGGGGCGTAGGGTAGTTAACCCCATGAGTGTTGTTCTCTCGATAAGGCGAGAGAAGCGAGGCGTGGAATACCGGGTGGATCTTCCAGGCCTTGGGGAGGCGCAGCTGGTAGGTGATCAGGGACAATACCTTGGTGACAGTAAAGGGTCCCTCTCGTTTGGAGGTGAACTTGGGATTTGCAACGGACCATTTCAAATTCCGTGCTTCGAGCCAAACCCTATCCCCTAGGGCGAAGGGTTTGAAGTGTCGTCTAGTTCGGGCTGACATGGTCTGACGTGCCAGCTCATGGGAGGCGAGAGCCTCGTCTTGGGCAGCTGAAAGAGTCTTCAGACGGTCCTCTACTGCGGGGAGATCTGAATTGGCAATGATCGGAGGTAGTGCGTGGGATTCATATCCCATCATCAGGAAGAAGGGTGATTTGCCTGTGACGGAATGGGGGTGGTGATTGTGTGTGAATTCGGCATAGAAGATCAAATCTGCCCAAGACCCTGGGTTAGATCCGCAGTAGATGCGGAGATAGATTTCAACTTCTTGGTTGACGCGTTCGGTTTCTCCGTCGATCTGTGGGTGGTATGCGGTGGAGAGAGATAGGTCGTAGCGCAGTAGTCTTCCCAGCTCGCACGCAAACAAACTTGCAAACTGGGGTCCTCGGTCGGAGATGATTTTGTCATAGAGACCAAAGTGGAGGAAGACTTTGTGGAAGAAGAGGGCGGCAACCCCCTCGGCGGTGATGGATTTCTTAGTAGGGCATAAAATTACCCCCTTTGTAAGCCCGTGGTCGACCACGACCAAGAGCGAGTCAAAACCGGAAGAAACCGGGAGATCGGTGATCAGATTACAAGAGATCTGTTGGAATGGGCGGGACGCAGTGGACTTGATTGGAGTGAGGGGAGGAACGGAGGGATGAGTATTAGATTTCGCCTGTTGACAGATGGCGCAACCCTCAACATAGCGGCGGACATAGGCGGCGAGGCCTGGCCACCAGAATTCGGCGGCAACGAGCTGGCGAGTCTTGAGGAAACCGGGGTGGCCGGCGGTTTCGTGATCATGGCAACGCTGTAAAATGGAACGACGAAGGGAATCGTCGGCTGGGACGTAAACGCGACCTTGGTAGGTCAGGACACTGGCATCAAGTTGCCAGTCAGTGAGGTGGGAGCGGAATGCGGGAGGGATGTCCTCGTTCATGGATTGAAGTGCCTGACAAACTAAAGTGTCAGACTCGGAGGAGTCCTTGATTCGCTTATGAAGAGCGGCATTAATAGTATTAATAAAAAGAGAAGGCGGGAGAAGAGTTACGCCTTCGTTGTCAAGATCTGACGCCGGGAGGAGATCCGGTCGTCGTGACAGGGCATCCAGTCCGGCAAGTTGTGTGCCGGGAACGTGAATCATTTTGAGGTCGAAGTCAGCTAAATCAATTAGCCAACGGGCTTGGCGGCGGTTGAGGGTCTGTGGTTGACGGAAATAGGTCAGGTTCTTGTGATCCGTGAAGGTTTGAATGGGGAAAGCGGAGCCGTGGAGGTAATGGCGCCACGCTTTCAACCCACGGATCACAGCAAGGAGTTCTCTGTCATAGATGTCATAGTTTCGTTCAGCGGGAGAGAACGACTGAGAAATATAGGAATAGGGATGCCATTCGCTGTTGGCGTCGGTCTGGAGGAGGATACCACCAGAGGCATATTTCGAGGCATCGGTAGCGATGGCAAAGGGTGTGGAAAGATTCGGCATTTGTAATACCAGCTTTTTGAGGAAGAGCGCCTTGAGGGTGTCGAAGGCGTGGGTACAGGCGGACGACCAGGACCACGAACTAAGATATTTGGTGAGATCTATGAGGGGACAAGCGATGTTAGAGTAGTTGGGGATGAATCTACGGTAGAAATTGGCAAAGCCGAGGAAGGATCGAACATCCTTAACAGTGGAAGGGACGGGCCAGGAAGCGATTCCATCAAGCTTAACGGGGTCCATGGCAAGCTGTCCGGGCTTGACAATCATCCCGAGATACTCTACTTCGGTTGCGGCGAACTTGCATTTCTTGAGCTTGAGATGCAGGTCGAGTTCGGTCATACGTTGAAGAACGCGCTTAGTTCGTTCTGTGTGAGTAGCCTCATCTGGGGAGGCAATGAGAAGGTTGTCCATGTAAATGACAAGCCACCCTTCGGCGATCATGTCTCAGAAAGAATCGTTCATGAATCTCTGGAATGTAGCGGGTGAGTTGCAGAGATCAAAGAACATGACAGTGGGTTCGAAAAGCCCCTTATGGGTGATAAAGGCAGCCTTCCATTGATGTCCGTCTTTAATACAGACGTTGTTGTATCCCCATCGAACGTCGAATTTGGTGAATACTTTGGCATCCCAGAGTTTATCGATGAGATCGGATACAAGGGGCAATGGGTAGGTGTCACGAACGGTGTGTTCGTTGACATAGCGGTAGTCTTGGCAGGGGCGGAGGCCGCCGTCCTTCTTCATGACGAAAAAGAAGGGTGAAGCTTGAGGGGACTTTGAGGGGCGGATCTTGCCGCAATCTAGGTTTTCCTGCAAAAAGGATTCGGTGGCGGTGCGTTCCTCGGGCGAAAGAGGATAGAGTTTCCCGATCTTCAGGGTAAAGGAGTCTTTGAGGTTAATCTCGTGGTCATAAGGCCGCGAGGGCAGGACGTGGTCAGTAGCTTCCTTGGAGAAGACGGAAGCAAACTCGGAGTATTCCGCTGGAAGAACTGGTTTAGGTTTCTCCTTCTTAGCAGCCATGGCAAGTTCGGTAGCCTGGGTAAGGTGTCCGATGACCGGGGATCCTTTTGGAATATATCGGGATCCACTTTTGATGATGTGGAACATGATCTGAATGTCATTGTTGTGTTGGCAATGGGCAGAGGGGTCTCTCCATTCATTGTACTCGAACAAATGAGAGTGGGTGATGGAGTCGACATGGATGTGTCGGGGAGCGCGGGGGGGTGGTTTCCAAAATTTGGACGAGTGACGGTCGTAATCCGTCGAGTGTAGAGCATAGAGTTCCTTCGACTGGTCGAGACTTTCGGAGAGTGAAAGAGTCTGTTTGGTCCAGTCGATGGCAGGGTTGGTTTCTTTCAACCAAGGGAGTCCGAGAAGGACATTGTCACGTCCGAGGGACATGACCATGAAGTTGACTTGGTGTGCTATCCCCTCAATATTGAGGAACAGCAAGCAGGAGTATCGGATTGCGCCCTTCTTGTTAAGGGAATTGTCAGCGTTCCGGGCGTAGATAGGTTTATCGAGCTTTGTTAGAGGAAGCTTGTGTTTGTGGGCGAAGTCCCAGTCGATACAGGAGATGTCGGCTCCGCTATCGATGAGGGTGCGGGTGTCGATGGCTTTGAGTGTGTGCGAGGGTACGATTACTTGAACGGGGATTTGCATTGCCTTGGTAGTAGACGTTACAAGTACAGGTGCACACACAGGAGAAGAAGAAGGGGAGACTCGCATCGAAGAAGTTCCCCTATTTAAAAATCCATCTTTTTGAATCTAACCCTCCTGACTGCTGGGACGTCTTCATCGTCATCGTCTATCTCTTGAAGACGTGGAAGATCTTCATCGTCATCCTGACCGATCGCCTTTATGACCAGTTTGGCAGCTGTGGAATTAAAAGTAGGGCAGGCAGGGCCGGAGTGGCCGGGTTTTCGGCATCTGAAACAAAGTTTCTTTTCGATACAACGCTTCCTTTCCTCCGGGGTCATCTTAGGAACTCAGATAACATCGACGTCCATGGCGTCGGGGTCCTTGGCTGGGGCGTGGGAGGAGGAGGAGAAGTTCTGATGGGGTTGGTACAAGGGACGGGAGTATCGGCGCGATAACTCAGCGGCACGATCCCACTGGGTCTGGAAGTAAACGGCTTTCTCGTACCAAACCTCAACCGAAGAAGGGACTTTCTCCATGGACATAATCTTTCTCATGAGGGCAGGGGGAAGTCCGAAAGCGAAGTAGGAGATGAGGACGTTGTTGTCCTGGACCTGAGACGTAGCGACTTTGTTTTTGAACTCGGCTATGTAGGAGTTCAGCGAGGGGTTATAAACGCCGTTCTTACTGATGAGAACGTGTTTGGTGGTAAGCCAGGTGATTGCATTGTTGACCGTGTCGTGGTGTTCGAACGCAGTCTTGAAAGCTTTGACAAAGTTTTCCCAGGTGCCAATGGCCGCGACGCCTCCTGTAATGGTAGACATCCGGTAGATGTTTGCCCAAATGAGGGTGGGTCCCTTAGTCATGAAAGACAGGGCGAAGGCGACCTTCTTAGGGTCGGAGTCATAGGTGGCGACATTCACCGTGAGGTAAAACAGCATGGTGTTCAACCAGGGTACAGCTTTGTCGTAAGAGCCGTCAAAGATCTCAGGGGTACCGAGGCGGAGTTCAGTGGTGCGGGAGGACATTATTGACGAGGACGGAGGTAGGGATGGAAGAGGGGGAGGACGAACAGGAAGGCTAGTAAGAGTGCTAGCGATAGAAGGAGTGGCACGAGGGGGACCAGAGTTGGTAGAACAAGTAGGAGTAGGAGAGGAGGGGGCGGTTGTTGGCTCGGAAGGGATGGAAAGGCTACGGGAGAGGGCAGTAGCTAGGTTCCAGTCTCGTTGTTCTGCTGACTGATGGTGGAGAGTGTGCTCAATCTGGGCAGAGAGTTCATCCGGTTCTTGATCTTCTAGATGGGTGGACTCGTCCGATTCCTCCGGGGAAGAAGGTTCAGCGGGTGCGGGACAGTAAAGTCCCCACGTAGGGTGGTTACGCTGAGGGTGAATGGTGGAGGCTTACGCGGTGGTAGCCTCAACTAGAGAGTTTAGACCTTTTGTTACGACTACCCGGGGTAGGAGTAATCGCAAGGGGCCTTCGAAGACAAGGAGTCGGGTTGAGAGCCGACAACGCAGGAGTTCTAACATGGGGATTCCTCCGTTAGCAAGAGTCGAGGGGATTCCTCGAAGATATCGGTAAGCGGGGAGTGAACTGATCAAGGGTAGTTGGGTTGGGAACCGACGCGCAGTACTTCCGTTGTGGGGATTCCTCCAACAGTGGTCAAGGTATCGATGAGTCTAAGGACAAGTTGATCAAGGAAGCGATCTAGGGGTTTCCTAATCGCGGGGCGAGTAAGACGAGAGAAGCAAGTAGATTGCTAGGTGGCAACGAGATACAAGGTAGCTCGAAGGAGGTCTAAACTAGCGATCTAGGTGATACTCGAGTCGTTTATATACGCAGTCTCCTCG
>JBBPQZ010000968.1:0-10961 GCA_038092795.1 Boletus rubissimus | reverse complement strand
TGTATCACAAGGCATTACAAGGCATTATAAGAAATGCCGGCCCACATGGCAGGATTAGACTGAGGATATCCAGTAATCACGGACATCGATATTTCGTCCCCGTAACCCCGTCACTTGCGTTACTTATGTTCTCGCTAATTCACTGTGCATTGGATCCGTGCAAAGTACGGGATTGAACCTGATTTCATGGAATCTAACGATCATATTCGGTGGATATTATGCTGAATTTCACCTGTAGTGACCACCGCATTTCAATTAAAGTACATTCAACGCTCATTGCTCGCCAAGATCGACGAAAACCGACGACCTGAACAGGCATAGCGAATTTCTCATTGGCTTTATCCACTGAAATTAACTGACGTGATATTTCAGAAAAGGTGAATCAACTATTCACAGTGCCAGTGAATCGAAACACCGGCCAGGAGCGCGATCTGCTGCTGCGAACACAAGTCCAAGGGTATCCGTAATCATAACTATACCGTATTCAACCCTCAAAGTCCTTGTCGAAGAGTACCCCATTTCGTCTAGGGCAGTGACAGCCACTGCGCGAGAAGCTTGGGGAAATTAGGGGTCCCCAGGCCAGTGACAGGGTCCCATCCTTCGGTCGCGTTGTACCCTGCCGTACCGCAACCGGGATTCGTGCCCTCGGTAATATCATTGAATGCGCCAGCAAATTCGGAGGAGTAGATCTAGACAAGGGATGGAGAGGAATTAAAGTCCTTCTTTATCGTATCTGATCACGAAGGAACTTACCGTTGGGTTGATGAAACCAATGGGCCCCTTGCCGATAGCAAGTCTAGCATCATTGATCATCGTGAAGATGGCTCCACTGACTGGGGAAGAGCACGATGTTCCGTAGACACGCTGGAATTGACCATTGACCTGCAGATTAAACGGACTGTCACTGGACACAAAACCACAATACCAAGTCTGTCACATACGGCGATAACATAATTTGCCCCGTTGGCTGAGATATCAGGGAATGCCCGAGACTGAAACGCGTTCTTAGCATGCAACGCTACGAGCCTCGAGACACGAGAAAAACCACACCATTCCAGTCGAGTTCCAGATCGTGGAGGGATAGTCAGGGTAGTAGTTCGTCAAGTAATAGTCCACAGCATTCTTCTGGTACTCGGGCATCGCGAAATAGTTGCTGAATCCACCTCCAGAGTATATCCTATCCATGCATGCCATCTCAGGCTCAAATACGGTTGCGTTCGGCTTCACCATGGTAGCACCAACAGACGTGATATATGGGCAAGTCCCAGGGAAGGTAGGGTTAAATACCTGTCCATCGACGGTTTGGGTACCTGGTAACCTGTGATGAGATGCCATCCGGTGTGACGTCGATCGAACAGTCCTTACCGTTGGGATTCAGACAGAGACCGCTGGCTCCCGCAACACCATAGTCTGCAGAACTGTACAGAATTGTGATACCCATGAGTCCGAGTTTCGCATACTCGGCGCACTGCCGTTCGGCGTAGAACAGGGTAAGATCGGCTTCACTGTATGAGTAAGATGTTGAGATCACGTAAGCAGGCTTCACGGTCCCACAAGCCTCAGGACCTTTCAGTTCGTAAGATCAGGATGAACGGCCTGAGGATAGATAGACATACCCGAGTAGCCACCGGGTAGGGTGTCGGGATATATACCATCTTGACTAGGATCATCACCTCCCTCGAAGGTGCAATAGCTACCATCGATGGCGTCGAGGAAGTTATTAAACGATGCACCTATCCGACCATGTCTAGTTAGATCTTCTAAGTATATATTAGTGTATGTCTCACCTTGTTGTATATCACCAGTCTGGTAGAGTGTCACCGTTTGTTCACCAGTGACCAACGACATGCCGTATTGCAAATCCAGGTCTGACTCCGCGTTGTTATCAAAGCTCTGATTTGTAGTCTGGGCATAGCCTACAAATAGACAGATGTCACTTTAACGTCTACACGTGCCTCGGTCCGGATCACAGGTCCTTACCACCGTCGATCGAAACCAAATATGGTTCCTTTCTAATCAGGCCCCTCGAGTAGTTATGCGCGAACATCTGCAGATCACTCTGCAGGTATGCCTGGGGGGTATACTCCACTGCAGAACCAACAACCAACAAACCATACCTGAGCACAAGTCGGACGTATTTTTAGAAACGCTCACTGACCGATACCGTAGCTGTTCTTCTTTGTAGCAATAGGCTCATAGAAAAGACCGTAGAGCGTCCGGAGACAGATGGGGGTGATATACTCGTTGCACTGCTCCAGCTCGCCAATGATCCCCGAGACCGTACCAGCCGTCTTCGGCGTGATACCAACCCCTGGTTGTCCGATATCACGAGCTGGGGATGTAGTTTCACCACCAGACCGACGGGTCAGCTTTGCGTCGAAGTGCACAGAAGGAGTTACGAAGTCGACATGGGGCCGGACGTGCTCAGGGAGATGGTAGACCTCGCATGCTTGTTATCCGGATTTCAGCTTATTCAATCGCATGAAGCAACCAACATCTCGACTCACCCACGTGCTCTGTGCCAGATATATGCGTGTATACATTGTACTCCGTGTTCATCAGCTGTTCCGCTTCCTCTACGGCCATATCTACTTGAATCCATCCCTTGGCACGACCCAATCCAATCCGCTCCTCTCCGATGCCGCTCGCTATCAACCAATTACGAACCGTGTTGATCGTCTCATCGCTCGGCGCGAATGTACGTGCAATATCTCCCGCAGTCCAATGGTTTCCATAGTTTGGAGATTTGGGGTGGGAGACATCATGGAGGTAGTTTCCTATGTCTTCGATGTTTTTCTGCCTCAACGCGAACCGCAAAGGAATGGTCAAAGTAGCATTATGGCGTCTTGCGAGACTCCAACCTGGAGGAAGGTGAGTGCGTTTTTCATGAACATTGTAGGGGCTCAAAGTGGGTTCTGCACTCGAAAGTAGAACGAGGGTGAGGCTCATCAGCGAAATCGATGGCGTCCAACGCATCGCAGATTAGAAGGCCAGACAGTGTGTGTAGACTGGGGGGCGGAGACTGCTCAAGCATCTTCCGTTATAATGGTCAAACAAGAGCCACAAATGATAGCCGCCCAACGTGCTCGTGAATTATCGCACGAACGGCAGTGGACCGCGGCCTATGCAATGGAAGAAGCATGACGTACTCTCACAACAAGAGACGGCCACGTGCCCAAATGATGCAATGTAACCAAGAGCACAGCTGCAGTGGTTGAACTTGGCTGGTCTGAATGTTCAAAGTAAAATCATCAGTCCATGTGGACATCGTCACTGGACAAATGTCAATGATGCTATGAGAGTATGAGAGTCGATCCCACCATGGTCTCACATTCGGGTCCACGCCCAGAAGTCACTGTATGTTTTTTTTACACGACCACGGTTGTAATGTCCTTCAAAACGCCGCCATCCCGATTAGTTCTAGTACAATGATTAAATGAAATCATCCGACTCACTGGAACCAACATTTTGTTACTGATGGGTTGCCGGGAACCCGTATCGATGCACAAGGCATGCAATTTCTCACTTAAGGAAAGTATGTAAGTTTCATCCATGTTTAGCTCAGTAAATTGAAAACACTGGCGAGAAGCGCAAGCACAAGTCCAAGGTCATCCGTAATCATAGGTATAAGGTATTCAAAAGTCCTTGTCGAAGAGTACCCCATTAGGTCTAGGGCAGTAACAGCCACTGCACGAGAAGCTTGGGGAAATTGGGGGTCCCCAGACCAGTGACAGGGTCCCATCCTTCGGTCGCGTTGTACCCTGCCGTACCACAACCGGGATTCGTGCCCTCGGTAATATCATTGAATGCGCCAGCAAATTCGGAGGAGTAGATCTAGACAAGGGATGGAGAGGAATTAAAGTCCTTCTTTATCGTATCTGATCACGAAGGAGCTTACTGTCGGGTTAATGAAACCAATGGGCCCCTTGCCGATAGCAAGTCGAGCATCATTGATCATCGTGAAGATGGCTCCACTGACTGGGGAGGAGCACGAAGTTCCGTAGACGAGCTCAAATTGACCATCGACCTACGAACCAAACAGAAAGATTGTGAACGCAAAGCTACAAGCAAAAGTCTATCACATACGGCGACAACGTAATTTGCCCCGTTGGCTGAGATATCAGGGAATGCCCGAGACTGAAATGCTTTCTTAGCATGCAACGCGACGGGTCCTGGGGCATCAGAAAAACCGCACCATTCCAGTCGAGTTCCAGATCGTCGATGGATAGTCTGGGTAATAATTCGTCAAGTAATAGTCCACAGCATTCTTCTGGTACTCGGGCATCGCGAAATAGTTGCTGAATCCACCTCCAGAGTATATCACATCCATGCACGCCATCTCAGGCTCGAATACGGTTGCGTTCGGCTTCACCATGGTAGCACCAACAGATGTGACATATGGACAAGTCCCAGGGAAGGTAGGGTTGAATATCTGTCCATCGACGGTTTGCGTACCTGGCAGTTCGTGATGAGATAGCCGTCAGATATGACATCGAGTGAGCAGTCCTTACCGTTGGGATTCAGACAGACGCCGCCACCTCCTGCCACACCATTATCTCCGGAGCTATACAGAACTGTGATACCCATGAGTCCGAGCTTTGCATACTCGGCGCACTGCCGTTCGGTGTAGAACGGGGTGAGATCTGCCTCATTGTATCCGTACGATGTTGATATCACGTAAGCAGGCTTCACGGTCCCACAAGCCTCAGGACCTTTCAGTTTGTAAGATTGGGATGAACAAGGAAGGATAGATAGACAGACCCATATAGCCACCAGGCTGAGTGTCGGGATAAATACCATCCTGGCTGGGGTCGTCACCTCCCTCGAAGGTGCAATAGCTACCATCGATGGCATCGAGGAAGTTATTAAACGATGCACCTATCCGACTATGTCTGTTAGATATCCGAGATGATATACGGGGGTACAAACCCACCCTCTACCATGTCACCGGTCTGATAGAGCGTCACCGTTTGCTCGCCAGTGACCAAAGACATGCCGTATTGTAAGTCCAGATCTGACTCCCCGTTGTAGCCGAAGCCCTGGTATGTGGTCTGGGCATAGCCTACGAGTAGACGAAATTACTTTAGCGTCTACACGTGCCTCGGTCCGGAAGACGAGTCCTTACCACCGTCGATCGAAACCAAATATGGTTCCTTGCCAATCAGGTCCGTCGAGTAGTTGTGCGCGAACATCTGCAGATCACTCTGCAGGTATGCTTGGGGGGTATACTCCACTGCAGAACATACAACCAACAAACCACGCATGAGTACAAGTTGGACGTATTTTTGGAACCGTTCACTGACCAACGCCGTAACTGTTCTTGTCCGTAGCAAGAGGCTCATAGAAAAGACCGTAGAGCGTCCGGAGACAGATCGGAGTGATATACTCGTTGCACTGCTCCAGCTCGCCAATGATCCCCGAGACCGTACCAGCCGTCTTCGGCGTGATACCAACCCCTGGTTGTCCGATATCACGAGCTGGGGATGTAGTTTCACCACCAGACCGATGGGTCAGCTTTGCGTCGAAGTGCACAGAAGGAGTTACGAAGTCGACATGGGGCTGGACGTGCTCAGGAAGATGGTATACCTCGCATGCTTGTTATTTTCGTTTCAGCTCGTCCAATTGCATGAAGCAACCAATACTTCGACTCACCCACGTGCTCTGTGCCAGACATATGTGTGTACACGTTGTACTCCGTGTTCATCAGCTGTTCCGCTTCCTCTACGGCCATATCTACTTGAATCCATCCCTTGGCACGACCCAATCCAATCCGCTCCTCTCCGATACCGCTCGCTATCAGCCAATTACGGACCGTGTTGATCGTCTCGTCGCTCGGCGCGAATGTACGTGCAATATCTCCCGCAGTCCAATGGTTTCCATAGTTTGGAGACTTGGGGTGGGAGACATCGTGGAGGTAGTTTCCTATGTCTTCGATGTTTCTCTGCCTCAACGCGAACCGCAAAGGAATAGTCGAGGTAGCATCATGGCGTCCTGTGAGACTCCAACCTGGAGGAAGGTGAGTGCGTTTTTCATGAACATTGTAGGGGCTCAAAGTGGGTTCTGCCCTCGAAAGCAGAGCCAGGGTAAGAACCACCAGCGAAATCAATGGCGAATAGCGCATCGCAGGATAGAAGGCCAGACAGACTGAGGGGCGGAAACTGCTCAACTATCATTTGCTATAAATGTCGAACAAAGTGCACCAGGGGCACACCTCAATGTGACCCACGGTTGGCCGCGACCCATGCAATGATAAGAAGGGAACAAGCATGATGTACTCTCACGCAAAAGACCATACCTCAGAGGTCTTGTACTGGAATCATCTGATGCAGCTAAGAGCCAGCCGCAAGGGGAATACTGGCCCGAGTCTTCAAAATTATCAACCTATGTGGACATTGTCACTGCAAGTATCAATGATGGTCTGAAAGTATGAGAGTCAATTACTATATGGTCTCACCATCCAGCCCACGCTTAGAAGCCGTTGTCAGCTTTTTTTACACGAAGTCACGGGTGGAAAGTCACTCAAAGCACTGCCATCCCGATTAGCTTAGATATAATCATTGAATCAATCGTGATGTTGCTCACGAGAACGAATCGTTAGTGATGGGACACATGGGATGGCACCGCCATCATGTGAAAAGCGGGCACGAACTTGTCGCAAGCCACCCTACAGCGTAAATGTACAACCTGAATTAGCGCTCGGAGGGTCAGAAACCCTTTCAGACCTAGCAACTTCGAAATCTACGTCGCCAGGATGGACGTTACAGGAGGAGGGATCGAGCGGAAAGGGCCGAGGTGTGTCCGCGAGCTCCAGGGAGACGGCGGGTGACGAAGTCGACGAGGGAGCTAGATGACCACGGAGACGAGGATCATCGCGCGCACACGCACGAAACTCATCAAGGGCGACCAGTCGGATGAAGACTGGTGAGGGGCAGTGACGCAGACTGCTGCCACGATTGGCCACGATGATACAAACACGAATGTGGACGCGAACGTCCAACGCGCCGCTCACGTGAAACTTTCAAAGCTAGGCCGGCTACTTCCTCAAGCTTACTTGTTTCTGCGCTTTGGCAATAGATGGTAGATATGTAGACACCACTGAGAATTTATACATATGCCTTCTGATAGATCTCGAGTCGAGGGCGCAAGTTCTAGGAACTTTCCCTTTCTTAGTCAAACACACCTTGCTTGTGCCAGTATTTCACCCACGCTTTTGCTTCGCGCTCTCCAATCTGAGAATAACCTTGCCTGACCGTCCGACTGACTCCCTTCATCTTGTCGATACTACATTTCGTCCCTGCCACCTCCGCACCATCCTGTTCTGTCAGCACCGATCCTATGAAGTCCAACAGCTTGATCGCCGGCTGTGTCGGACAAGGTTGCGCACGTTAGCGATCATCATCTAGTAAGTAGGCCCGGACAGGAATTGAATCAACTCACAAACCGCTGCAGGTTATAATTCAGTTTGTTAGCCTGCTTTTGCAACAACTCTAACCACGTCCAGGATTCGACGATCGGGAGCTCATCATCCTCTTTAAGAGGGTTTTCCTTGATGATCGCCTTTTGCACCAACTCAATGACCTCATCAAAGCGCTGACTCCTAGGATTGACAAGGTTGAGTGCCGGCGGTGGCGCCTGTTCCGCAAACGCCGTATCCAAAATCGCAGCAACCACATATCCCTCGGCTACCCAAGACACGACCTAAGATAATAAAATTGTCATGAACACGAATGAGCGTGAGTCGATGACATGAACAATATTAATATTTATCGCGTCACTTACACCCTTGACTTCAGGGAACTTTTCAAAGGACACGCTGGATATCACAAGGGTCGGGAACCAATCCCTCGTGCTCCAACATCCATTTCTTGCACCAGCGATTTGGCCGATGCGGAGCGAAGTCGCACATAAGCCACTCGACGTGATAATCTATCAATCAATCCGCATCGATACCAATCATCCAATTAGTTAGCAGAACATGGCTCACCCGTTCGGTCACGTATTTGCTCGCTCCATAACCTGTTCCGACAGCAACAGAAGAGTCAAGTTGAACCTCCTCCGGGAAAGGTCCGTTCGAATCATCCCAACTCGAAGCAGATGCAATCGAGGAAGTGAACAAGAAACGGAGAATATCACTTCGGGGAGAGGCTAACCCGAGTGCAACCAAGTTCCGCGACGCCTGAATGCAATCCTCAAACGAAGATATCGCCAAGTTGAAGTCGACACGCCACGCGTTGTGTATGATCAACGTGACTGAACTTCGTATCTGTCAAGGATACGTGAGCGAGTGTATCTTTGGCAAAATCGAGGCTCGAACTTACCTCTTCGTATTGAGCTGGAGGCAGACCGCACTGGTCCCGAAAGGCGTCAGCTTCGACGTATTCAATCTTATGCGAGTCCAACAGGGCGAGCGGAAGTCCCCTGTCCCTGAAAGCCGACTCGTGTCGTTCCTTGATCGACTGTCCAGAGGGACGATTGAAAGCGAACACGCGCTGAACGTTGTCCCTTTGGACAAGTTCACAGAGTAAGGAGGACCCGAGACCGCCCGTACTTCCGGTGAGAAGAACGACGGCAGGCTCGATCGGCGACCCAACGTGAACAGCACGGGGTAAGCCAACGGAGTATTTCCTGATCATGTCGCTGATGGCTTCCTTTTGTTGCTTATTGAAAAGTACCGCCGCCTGTTCGGAACCTTCGCTCGCAAGGGTAGCAATCCACAAACTGAGGTTTTCGATAATCGGGATCTGATAGATGAGGTTACGCGGGACATCAAAGTTCTGGATCGGGTGCAGCCAATGTTTCAAAGCATTCAATACTCTTTCTCGAAGACCTGTGGCTTTTAAACTGTAAAGGAACAGCACGGCGTGAGCAATGTCTTCAAATTCACTTCTTACGAGCGTACCTATCAAAGCCTTGCAAAAACAGGTCAGTATGAGGATTAATGTCATCGTCTGGACTGATGGCACGCGCGTGTTGCAGCAACCATTGTCCAATATCTTCGGGAGTCCACAATGACGGTCTGTCATACCTTCGGCGAGTCTAAGACCCATGTCCGCACAGGCGTGATGAAACGACTCACAGATTATTTATCTCGTCTTTGTAATCACTCAGAGTTGCCTCAGGTTGAACAGTTTCGCTCTCACGCTTCATGGGCTTGTCATTTTTCGTAATCAGAATCATCTCCTTGATGATACGACTGAATGCTACTGGAGACAGGCTATTGGCCTCTTCGATCTTGGCCCTTTTTTAAAATTTCAGTCAACAAGCTTGCCTAGTAGTCATACGCGAAGTATCCACCAGATTTGATTTCTAAACTTGGCCACAGCTTCCTCGTCGTTGACGTCGATAGCATGTGCCAGACTTGGCTCGATGAGAACACCAACTTGTTTTCGTCCCTGTCCGAACATAACAACATCCCGCACTAGTTTGGAAGACCGAATGACGTCCTCCATTGGAGCAGGAACTACGCTTAGGGCCAAAGTGATGACATCGTCCGCCTTTCTGGGGTTGGTCATATGAAAAATCAGGGAACAAGAGCGAGTGATCGAGGGGAGGGAAGTGAGTGGGACGCGGTGGGTTACTTCGGGTGATTGAATGGCATGCTCAGAGCAAGGGGGTTTATAACTAAGTGAGCCGAGTTACTAGAAGGGAATAGGCCCGGACCTACTAGTATGGTGACCTGGCACGAGGACGATCAGGAGGACAAAGCAAGGCGAGAAAGCAGGGTCACCCCAGTATCTACACGGAGATTAAGCCAACGAAGTGAGCTTAACGCAATGTGTTGGTCAAAAGGGTATAATTATGAAGAACATGAGTTTATGGTGCCCTCAGGCACGCACCTTCAACCCAGCAGACGTTTCGAGGGTGCCACGGCCGTGATCGGCATCAACTATCGTCGAGGAGTGCTCTCAAGCTGTGTATGTATGCTTCTCTGCGATTGATTCAACTATCTTCCACTCACGCTACTTCACTGGCAGTTCTGGTATGAGCAGCTCTTCAGGCCATCCCCGGCGCGCAACAAGGAGGATCCCAAGCCACCCGCGTGACTCAGCTGGATATGGCGACCTGCTATGTCCAGGAACCTCCACTCTTTCCACCGCGGCCATTCCTTGCGTGTTGCGAAAGAAAACACGAAATGAAAAACTAGGTTAGTTGTCGAGTCAATCACTCGCTGCTAACTGCTGCGTTTCGAGTACCTACGAGTCCGAGTCATGCACATTCTACGTTTCTGAATCGGACTCTGCATGCTCCACCCCATCACCCGAACCTCCACCACTCCAAACCCACCATGAAGCACCCAGCGCATGAACTACGCAAGATTTTCGCCGACGCTAGTCTTCGTGCAAAAATGGATTCGGAGGAACGAATCGCGTGGACATAGTCATCGGATCCGTGTACCCGTGTAGCAGGTATCTATCTACCACCCTAGTAGCTGTAAAATAATACAACCTCAGTTATACTGTCAACTCGCTCCGAACGATCATCGGTAACTTTACCTTGAGAACTCGCAACAAACATTCCTCTATATGCGTTTACGAGCATGCTTGACAGCACCGTAGCCTCGCTCCATCATCACTACACCAAGGTCCGAGACCTGGCGCTGAGCCTCCCATTCTATGCACCGAAGAAAATCAACCACGACAACCACGTACACCTGCCAACCGATGTGGGTTGAGTAGCCCGTTCGCGTTCATAAATTCACTCGCAACACAGACCTGGAAGATAAGTCGCAGTACCACGCCCGTTCCAAGCAAGTGCCCGAGTGCGGACAAGGCAGAGTATGCGACGAGGAGAACGCCTGTCACGTTGAGCGGCGCTCTGAACCACCACCACGACGCGCACGTGCGGAGCAGGAGTACTCCTATCGTCGCCATCGCCTCGCTGGTTCGGTCCCAGACTACTTGAGAAAAACAACTTTGGCTCGACCAGTCGAGGTAAAAAAGTGACTGCCTGAGGAGACCCTT
>JBBPQZ010000967.1:0-10964 GCA_038092795.1 Boletus rubissimus | reverse complement strand
TNTGACGTCATTGGTTCTAGACCTAGTCATGTGAGGGTTACCACGGTCACGTGCACAGATCACGTGACTGGAAAAGAAAAGAAGACAAGGATAAAAAGTTTGAAAATGTTCGTATTATAACAGTTTGTGCAAGGATAGATGAGATGAAAGGATTCCATGAGCAAGGAAGAGTCTCGATCATGACATCTTTAAAGTTAGCATCAGAGATGTGTTTTCCCTATGTAGCAATTAGGTTATATATATGAGTCAGCTCATTGAGGAAGTCAATGATGTCAGTGTCATCAGTTGCCTGCCTTTTCCAAAGCATACTGATAGAGAACTGACTGAGTTAGATGTGAGCAGGTTCATGTATAGTACAGAGCATCGACCATATTTCTGCTGCCATGTCACAATTAACAACATGATTTACCTCATCATTGGTAAGTTTGAGAAGAATCTGCTTGGTGGTGGCGAGATCACAGTCTATCCATTCTGAGCCAGCAGGGTCCAAAATGGGACCTGAGAGCCTAGGGAGGGTACTGTTTGTGATGTCATAGGTCTTTTTATGTTTGAGTATAGAGACAATACAAGTCTTCCAGGTGAGCCAATTATCATGGCTTTCATTTGCACTTAGCTTGTCATTTTTAGTGAAAGTGGTGATGGCAATAGGAGTGCAGGATAGATGGGAAAGGGTAGGACTAGTGATAGATGACAGTATAGTGGTGGTGGTACTGGTGATTGCATGGAATGCTGCTGATGGGGCAATAGCCACAGTGGTGCCAAATTGGGCAAGTGGCTGTGTGTAATAATGTGACTAAGCATGGAATCATGCATTGTCACATGATGAGCTCAGTTAATAAATTATTGGAGTAACTGTTGGACTGATGGGACCTAGATAAGGCTGGCTTTAGAATATATAAACTAGTCTTAACTACATCTCATTCCTTAGTCTCTCCCAAAGTAAATTGGACTTGATCCAGTTATTTTGGAGTAATATTCTTCCTTGTAACTCTATCATTCCTTTAGAAAGCCATATTGTCACATTTTTTTTAACTTTTACAAGTTTATCAACTCTTAACTCTCTTCTTGTTATAATATGAACATTTTCAAACTTTTCAGACTTACTCCTATTCCTTTTTAGTCATGTGATCTGTGCACGTGACCGTGGTAATCCTCACATAACCAGGTCTAGAACTAATGATGTCATACCATGAGGCAACCACAACCTTTTAATTTCCACTTTTCTCACACAGCCCATTTTATTTCCGTTATCTCTCTCTCACGATCATGGAATCCATTAGTCTATTTATGGTAATCCCTCCCACACATAGCATGGTCTGTGCACAAGCCTGTACACTATACTATTATAACATAGATACTTTGCGACTGATATCTCCAGTCTAATCCATTTTGTTCACCTTGCTAGTCATTGCCTTGGTTTGTTGGCCATTGTAGACTGAGTTGAATGGAGAAGACCCCCATACCCTCATCTTGAGCCAGGACACATATAGCCTGTGAAATAGTCCCAAGCCTTGTGGTTTTGTCGTTCGCGATAGGATCATAACACTTGGATTAGACTGTTATATACAATGCTTAGGTCCTAGAGCTAAGGAAACAAGAGTTACTACCACTTGACGGTAGTGAGACCAGCACTTGCCCCATGCTGTTATATATGGTTGTCCGCCATACAAATAAGAATAATATTGCTATTGGGCATAGAGCACTAGCCCCCATCATCAGCTGAGTGCCTAGCTGTCCATGTTCCCACTACGCCAGTGTGGGCAAGTTCACATGATTACCTGTAACATCACATCTAATGCGGATAGTATTTCCATATGCCGTAGCCAGGCGTTTCCGGTTCCCCTACACATTCTTATCTTGTTCCATTCTGGATTGTAGTATAGGTCGCTGCAGCCACCTTAGGCAGTGTATTTGGAGAAGAAGATATTACCTCCAATCAAAGAAGTACTTTTTATGACAGCAAGTTTGTAGGTTGCCCAAAGTGTGGTTGGAATAGTCCATATAGTAAGCAGCTAAAAGAAGATTTTCAAGATTCTATCCTGATCCTGCTCCCACAAGGTCTATTGGCCTTCCCATGATAAACAATGCACCAAACATCACTCGTTCTCCTTTGAATACTTTGGAGTTGAACACTTCCATTCCTATCTTTGCCCTACCTGATACCTTAAATCCGTAATCAAGTATGTCAACATCAATGGACTTAGATGACCTTGTCGCAAGACTCGCCGCACTAAACGTGGACAAGGAAAAGTCCAACATGACAAAAAAGATAGCCGATCCTGAGAAATGGGATGGTGATCGAACCACCTTCCATCTCTGGTGGATAAAGTTGTGGTTATGGGTTGATGCCCAGACTTGGAAGTCCGATAAGCTGAGATGCATCACCGTCCTCTCATGCTTCAAAAAGAAGGCCGATGGGTTCATCCAGATCATCCTGAAGAAGTATCTCAATGATAAAGAAACAGAGGTACGCAATGCCCAGGAGGTCATAATTGGCACAAAAGGAGACTCTGCTTGACCTAGCTGGACCAAGTTACAAAAAGAAATTAAGGAATACTTCTGGATTGATGTTCTTGCCCATGAATCTCTTCGGAAGCTAGAGGGCCTTCACCAAAACAGGCACCCGATCGATCTCTTCCTTCAGCAGTTTGAGGTCCTCCAGAAAGAAGTGGATGTTGAGGATTGGCATGCCACTACACTCCTGAAGAAGGCAGTTGATTACTGTATCTATGAAAGGGTTCAAATGAACCACCTTGGATTGGATATGGACATCAATGACCTAAAGATCAATCATTGGGTCATTGGCAAGGCCTACGAACAAATGGTGATAGAGCATGGTCCGCCTGTTAATTTCTGCTTCGTCCCACAGTCTTAGGATTGATATCAGTATTTGCCTCCTTCTCAGCCTCCCCCCCCTCAATGTCCTCAATTTACGGCAACTGGAGTTCAGCCAGGTCATGGTGCTCCCATGGAGATAGGCATGCAGCAGGCTGCACCTGCAAGGCAAGACACAAGGACTTGTTTCCTTTGTAACCTCCCTGGGCACATTAAATCTAATTGCTCCAAGAATCCATATCGTTGTTCGCCCCACCCTCCTCAGCAGCATCAACAAGTTATCTGGGATTATGATCAAGGTGCTTACATACCTGTTGCAGAATATTCCCAGGTACAAGTGGCACAACAATACGTCTCCTGTCCCCTCCCCATTCCCCCGGTTCCAACATCAGTAGTAGCAACGGCTGCACAGCATTTTGTCTTGGAAGAAGCCAAGACATATTGTCGTGATAAGTTTGAAGTCGAGGCCAAACAATGTGTGGCCAAGGCTTTAAAAGGACACACACATAGGAGTAGAGGGTTCCTCCATGCAAGAACAATTTTCTTCTTCTTTTATGTCTTGTTCTGATTCTGATTTCCCTATTTCTGATCTTTCTTCTGTATTATGTAGTTTGTCTGCTTCCTCCGTGAGAGCGTCTCAATTGAGCATGGCACCGGAGCTAAATAATAGTATGCTTAATTCTCTCCAAAAACAACAAAAAATTAGTTCTATTTATAAACCCCTCTCGTGTGTTATGACCTCCCAACATCACGCAACGACATTGTCATTCAGCGGAGAGTTCTCGCTTGAGACTGTCATACATTGTCAAAGGGATGGTCAATGGGAATGTCACAGGTTCAAAGCTCTCTTGGACTCTGGTGCTACCCACACTTTCATTGATTGTGATTACATCTTATGTCATGGAATTCTGTTCTTTACCCTCGATAACCCAATTAAGATACATAATGCTGATGGATCAGAAGGTGCTATTGGCCAGATCCAGCATGCAGTAACCCTGATTGTGGAAATCGCAGGACATTATGAAACTATAGATGCTTATACAGTATATCTAAACTTAGTACACATTGCATGATCATCGGGTATGACTGGCTTTTCCGCCATAATCCTGAGGTCAACTGGGTTCAGCAGTCCATTTCTTTCCACGCTGCACTTAATATTGCAAAATTATTGGTGCAGGCCCTTCTGCTTCTAATTATTTTGGACCAGACCCTTCATTTTTATGTACAATAGAAGAAAGACTAAAAGAACAGGTTCTGGAAACCTATCACAAGTTCCTTGAGGTCTTCTCAGAACAAGAATCTACCAGAATGCCAGTACGAAAGCCTTGGGATCATGCCATAGATCTCAAGCCGGACTTCGTTCCAAAGAATGGTCGAGTAATTCCCCTCTCGAATATTGAAATGGATGAAGTTCACGCATTCATAGATAAGGAGCTTAAAAAAGGATACATTGCTCCTTCCAAGTCACCTCAAACCTCTCTTGTCTTTTTTATTCCCAAAAAGGACAGTGGGAAAAGGATGGTCATCGATTACCGCTACCTCAATAAGGGTACCATCAAGAACTCCTATCTGCTTCCTTTGATCCCACAGTTAATAGATTGGCTAAAAAATGCTGATATGTTTACAGCCCTTGACTTACGTTGGGGCTACAACAATATGCAGATCAAGGAAGGTGATGAATGGAAGGGTGCCTTCATAACTCCAATCGGAGCTTATGAACCCACAGTAATGTATTTCAGCATGACTAATTCCCCCCCTACCTTCCAACAAATGATGAATGATATATTTAACGACATATATGCTGTAGTCATTATTTATATTGATGATTGTATGATATTTACGTTGAAGAAGACTCGAGAAGAGCATGAGGAGGTTGTAAAAGAGGTCCTACGTCATTTATGCAATAATGATTTTTACATCAAACCCTCCAAGTGTCACTTTTTGAAGAACAAAGTGGACTTTCTCGGTATGATAGTATCTAAAAAGATGATAGAAATGCAGGAAAAGAAGGTGGCTGGAGTTATGAATTGGCCAGTTCCCACTAGGTTGAAACAGCTCCAAGGTTTCCTTGGACTCTGTAATTATTATAGGTGTTTTGTTTCGGGCTAGCCTGCGAAATAGTCTCAAGCCTTGTGGTTTTGTCATTCACAATAGGATCATAACACGTCTTAAAAAAAACTCTCTTTCATCCAGCATCTAAAAGATTTGGCCCATCCCGATGATCCAAACTATAGAAAAAACCAACTATCTTACTTATTCAAAAACCAGATCCAACTATGCGTTGCTACAAATCCAGAATGTAACCCAGTGACTCCCCATTGTTGGGTCGTTAGTAAGTCCTCAGCCCCCACTTTCTCACCCAACTATGTGCCCCTGAGTGCAAAAGTCAGAGATCCACTCATCACCACTGAAGGGTCATACCATGACATAGTGACAGTGAGACTGCTCTCTTGTTTACTAAGGAGTGAGACCTGGTTGCTCAGCAATTCTGAGAAGTTCACCATACCAGCAGCAAAAGATAGTGCCATTGTTCCAATGGTATCTGAACACTTTGTGCCTACTACCCCTGATAATGGGGATTCTAATAATAGTGCTTGGACTGCTGTTGTACGAAAAAAAGGAAGTTCAACTTTGCCCATCAGAAATCAGGAACTTAGCCACGATGCACAAGTAGCACAAACCCTCCAGGTGGCTGAACTTAGCCTGACTAAGGTAGACTGTCAACGGATCCATCAATGAATGGTGATGGTGGCTGCAACTTGGGGTAGCAACTCTGAGATGACCTGTGAGGAAGAATCTATGCAATTGAAAGGGAAGGGCATTGACTCATGAAACTGGAAAGTGACCCAGCTAAGTGATCATGAGATCAATGTTAATGCTCAGTGTGAGGTGTTACAAGAATGGAACAAATGTTTGTCCAACAATCATAATAGAGAAAGCTTACCTCTGGCTGTGGACATGGCAGGTGAGGACAACTTGAGCACCTCAACTGCTAACAAGCAAGTTGGGACTCACATTCGTAAGAAATAGCATTACACTAGACCCGAGACCTGGATTAATGAAGGTTGTTTAAGTAAACAAGCCTATGGCTTACTGGAAGCAATGAGTGTTGCTGCAGCCTGAATCAAGTCTAGTAATACCTGTTATACATAATATGAACATTTTCAAACTTTTCGGACTTATCTCTTTTTTCTTTTCCAGTCACATGATCTGTGCATGTGACCATGGTAACCATCACATGACCAGGCCTAGAGCTAATAACATTATACCTCATGGTATCCACACCCTTTTCATTTCCGCTCTTCTCACACAGTCCCTTTTCATTTCCGTTATCTCACTCTCACAATCATGGAACCCATTAGTCTATTTATGGTAATTCCTCCCATGCATAGCATAGTCTGTGTGTGAGCCTGTACAATATATAAAGTAGACACTTTGTAACTGGCAATCCTAGTCTAATCCATTTTGGTTACCTCAATAGTTATTGCTCTGGTCTTTTGACTACTATAGACTGAGTTGACTGGAGAAGACCCCCACCCTCTCTCTTCATCATTTGAGCCAGGACATGTATAGCCTATGAGATAGCTCTGAGTCTTGTGGTCTTGTCGTTCGCATGATAGGTTCATAACACTTGGATTAGACTATCATACACAATGCTTGGGTCCCAAAGCTAAGGAAACAAGAGATACTGTACTACCACTTGGTGGTAATGAGACTAGCACTCATCCCATGCTATTTTATACAGTTGTCCACCATCTAAATAAGGATAACATTGCTACCAGGCATAGAGCACTAGCCCCCGTCGTCAGCTGAGTGCCTAGCTGTCTGTGTTTCACTATGCTGATGTGGGCAGGTTCACGTAAACACCTGTAATGTCATGTCTAACGTGGATAGTATTTTCATTGCTGTAGCCAGGTGTTTCTGGTTCCTCCATGTATTCTCTTCATTCTAGATAGTAGTATAAGTCACTGCAGTCACCTAAGAAAGTGTATTTGAAGAAGAAGATATTACCTCCAATCAAAGAAGTATTTCTTATGTCAGCAAGTTTGTAGGTTGCCCAGAGTGTGGTTGGAATAGTCCACACAGTAAGCAGCTGAAAGAAGATTTTTCAAGATTTTGTCCTGATCCTAAATCCACAAGGTCTATTGGCCTTCCCATAACAGACAAAGAACCAAACACCACTCGTTCTCCTTCAAATGCTTCAGAGTAGAACACTTCCAATCTTATCTCCACCCCATTCATTACCTAAAATCTGTGATCAAGTATGTCAACCTCAGTGGACTTAGACAATCTCGTCACAAGACTGTCCACTCTAAACGTGAACAAGGAAAAGTCCAACATAACAAAAAAGATTGCCAATTTTGAGAAGTGGGATGGTGATCAATCCACCTTCCGTCTCTGGTGGGTCAAACTCCATCTTTGGATAGATGTGCAGACTTGGAAGTTCAACAAGTTTCGATGTATTGCAGTTCTTTTCCAATTCAAAAAGAAGGCAGATGAGTTCGCCCAGATTATATTGGAGAAGTACCTCAATGACAAGAAGACCGAGATCAAGAATGCTTAGGATGTTGTTGTGGGCACCAAGAGAGACTTCACTTGGCCTAGTTGGGCAAGGCTTCAAAAAGAAATTAAGGACTATTTCCAGATCGATGTACTCTCCCACGAGTCACTATGGAAATTAGAAGGCCTGTGGCAAAACAGGCACCTGATAGACCTCTTCCTACAAAGATTTGAGGTCTTATAAAACAAGGCAAACATCGAGGACTATCATGCTTATATGCTCCTCAAAAAGGTGGTTGACTACCACATCTACAAATGAGTTCAGATGAACCATCCTAGACTCGAAATGAGCATCAACAACCTTAAGGCCAATTACAGGGCTGTTGATAGAGCATATGAACAGATGGTGATAGAGTGCGGTCCTCCACAAAATTCTCATTTCATTCCACAGCCTTAGGGTCAATATCAATATCTGCCACCTTCTAATCCCCCCACCCCTCAACGTCCGCAATTTACAGCAGTCAGAGTTTAGCCAAGTCGTGGTGCTTCAATGGAGATAGGTGTGCAGCAGGCTGCACCTGCAAGGCCTGACACGAGGATATGCTTCCTCTATAATCTTCTAGGGCATATCAAGCCTGACTGTCCAAAGAATCCATATCATTACCTGCCCTGTCCTTCTCAGCAATGACAACAAGTAGTCTGGGACTATGATCAAGGTACTTATGTACCTGTAGCAGAATATCCCCAGGTGCAAGTTATGCAACATTACACCTCCTGTCCCCTTCCCATTTTCCTGGTTATGGCACCAGTAGTAGCAATGGCCACCCAACAATTTGTCTTGGATGAAGCTGAGGTATATTATCGTGATAAATTTGAAGTGAAAGCCAAGCAACATGTGGCAGAAGCTTTAAAAGGACACAGCACGTAGGAGTAGAGGGTTCCTCCATGCCTAATTTTTCTTCCTTCTCCTTTTGTTCCAATTCTGATTTTCCTATTTCTGACTTTTCTTCTGTATTATGTAGTTTGTCTGCTTTCTCCATAAGAGTGTCTCAATTGAGCATGGCACCAGAGTATAATAATAGTGTGCTTAATTCTCTACAAAAACAACAAAAAATTAGTTCTATTTATAAATCCCTCTCATGTGTTATGACTTCCCAGCATCGTGCAATGATATTGTCATTCAGTGGAGAGTTCTTGCTTGAAACTGTCATACGTTGCCAGCAGGATGGCCAATGGGAATGTCATAAGTTCAAAGCTCTCTTGAACTCTGGTGCTACCCACATGTTCATTGATCATGACTATGTATTACGTCATGGAATTCCCTTCTTCACACTTGATAACCTGATTAAAATATACAATGCTGATGGATCAGAAGGTGCTATTGGCCAAATTCAGCATGCAGTAATCCTAATCATGGAAATTGCAGGACATTATAAAACAATAGATGCTTATATATCTAAATTAGGTATACATCACATGATCATCAGGTATAACTGGCTTTTCTGCCATAACCTTGAGGTCGATTGGATTCAGCAATTCATTTCATTTCCATGTTGCATCCAATATTGCAAAATTATAGGTGCTGGCCCTCCTGCTTCTAATTATTTTGGACCAGACCCTTTTTTTTTATGTACAATAGAAGAGGAACTAAAAAAATAGATACCCAAAACATACCATGAGTTCCTCAAGGTTTTCTTGAAACAAGAATTTACCAGAATGCTGTTATGAAAGCCTTGGGACCATGCAGTGGATCTCAAGCCAGACTTTGTTTTGAAAAAGGGTCAAGTAATTCCCCTCTCAGACATTGAAATGGACGAAGTTTGTGCATTCACTGATAAGGAACTCAAAAAAGGGTATATTGCACCCTCCAAATCACCACAAACTTCTCCCATCTTCTTTATTCCAAAAAAGGATGGTGTGAAAAGAATGGTTATCAATTATCGTTATCTAAATGAAGGTACCATCAAGAATTTCTATCCACTTCCTTTGATCCCACAATTAATTGATTGGCTGAAAAATGCTGACATATTCACTGCCCTTGACTTATGTTGGGATTATAACAATATGCAGATCAAGGAAGGCAATGAATGGAAAGGTGCCTTCATTACTTTAATTGGGGCATATGAACCCACGGTAATGTATTTTGGAATGACTAATTCTCCCCCTACTTTCCAACAAATGATGAATGACATATTTAATGACATGTATGTAGTAGTCATTATTTATATTGACGATTGTATGATATTTACATTGAAGAAGACTCAAGAGGAACATGAGGAGGTAGTAAAAGAGGTTCTACATTGTTTACGTGATAATAACCTTTATGTAAAATCCTCCAAGTGTCATTTCTCAAAGAACAAAGTGGGCTTTCTCGGTATGGTCATATCAAAAAAAAGAGTAGAAATGCAGGAAAAGAAGGTGGCTGGGGTTATGGATTGGCCAGTTTCCACTAGATTAAAACAACTACAAGGTTTTCTCAGACTCTGTAATTATTATAAGTGTTTCATTTCAGGCTTCGCCAAGATCACATGCCCCTTGAACAATCTTACCAAGAAAGATATTCCATTCACATGGGGTTCCAATTAACAAATGGCATTTGAAGCCTTTAAAAAGAAGTTCACTACCACTCCACTTCTTGCATATCCTAACCGAAATCAAGAAATGTGAGTCAAAACAGATGCCTCAGATATAGCTATGGGAGCTGTGCTCTCAACTCAATGTGACAATGGTAATTGGAGGCCTATCACCTTCATTTCACATTTTTTTGATAGCACTGAGCACAACTATCCTATTTACGATAAAGAATTGCTTGCAGTGATTTGGGCGCTGGAAGAGTGGCACCATTATCTCATTAGTCAGGAAAGATTTGAAATCTGGACCAATCACAAGAATCTTGAATACTGGAAAAAGCCACAAACTCTTAGTGGTTAGCAAGCTCGTTGGCACACCATACTCCAGGAATTCAATTATGTCTTTATTTATAAACCTGGTTCTTCTAATGGTTGGGCTAATGTGCTCTCTCGACACCCAGACCATGGCAAGGCTATACAAGATCATAACACCAATATTATGGTCTTGCCTTCCTTTATCTTTTTCAATTCTGTTTCTCTTTCTTCAGACTTTTTATCAGAGTTGGAATTAGAGTCTGCTGCCTTGGAGGTGAATGCCATGAATGACTTCCTTTTCAATGCTTCTATGAACATTTTCAAAAATGACAAAAACAAAATTTTTGTACCTCTTTTTTTACATACTCATCTCCTTACCTTATGTCATGATTCTTCCATCACTGGACATGGTGGGCATTTCAAAACCATCCATACCCTCACTCATTACTTCTCATGGCCTGGAGTCACCAAAGACGTTAAAAATTATATAGATAGCTGCCAAGTATGCACCCTCATGAAGAAAAAGTCAAAAGCACCAGCAGGAAAACTCCTCCCTTTACCTGTGGCTAAATGACCATGAGAAGATCTTTCAGTCAATTTCATTATGAGCTTATCTGAATCACATTCCTTTACGGTGTCTTCTTTGTAGGCAAATGCAATGGAACTAAAACAAAGTTCCCCAGACTTATGCCTTACCTACCCACGGATGTTACACTATAAGCTAGGGATAAATATCTCCTAGAT
>JBBPQZ010000966.1:0-10972 GCA_038092795.1 Boletus rubissimus | reverse complement strand
ACCCTTACGTAATCCTTCTACAACATTCTCCGACTTTCCGCGCCGACCCTAAACCTGGTCCGTGCGCACGTAGCTGTAGTATATAAGTAGTCGATCCCTCCTTGTATTCTCTAGTTTTGGAATTCCATTTCATTGACTCGATTATCACACTTAGTGACTCTTGTCATCTTGTGGCCTTTTCATAATTCCAAAACTACTTCGTCGCCGGTCATCTAGACCCCCAACGCCCTCTCTTCGTCGCTACCACTACCAACTTCGCCTGTTGACGCGCACTTCGCTGCGTCGCTGTCTCCTCCGTCCCACTTTCCTTCACACTCAGCCTGCACGGGATTATTCCCTAGGCAACGCGTCCACACTTCCGCACCGTTGCTCTTCGCGATAGTGCAAAAGTCGGATCCCAGACTTAAGGGAAATCTCTCCTTCTCGGAGATTAATCGAGAGCGGACTGCAACCACGCCCACTGCATTCATACGGTCGTCCACCGTCTAAATAAGGATAAAGTTGCTACCAGGCATAGTGCACTAGCCCCCGTCGTCCGCTGAGTGCCTAGCAGTCCATGTTGGTTCTACGCCGGTGAACCCAGGTTCTCGTGATCACCTGTGACGTCACGACTGACGAGGGCAGTATTCCCTTGAGCTGTAGTAAAAGCTCTTCCGGTTCCCCCCTGCTTGAGTCGACTTCCGTTTGCCGCTGGAGATCCCAGAGGTTCTTTTCTAGCAACCTGTGTCAAATTCTCCGCCTCCTTCGTCAGAACCCGGTTAGGGTCGTCATCCAAACCTTTCGAAACCTTATCCCCGCCCTCAACCGTTACAACGACGCCATTGTCCTGCAAACAGCGCGGGACCAGTGGGACGCCCGTACGGAGACTTCCACCTCCTCCTCATTTGAAAGCCCGGGTCCTTTATAAGAAAAAGCAAAGAATCGTCCACTGGTACCGATACGACCTCCTTCGCGAGGAGATCCAAGTGACAGAAGGACTCCCCTACCTACGCCCCAAAGCCACTCTCCGCCGCCCTACACGATATGTCTAAAACAGGAACGCCTTCCCCATACGCCCGCCCGCCTTCCAGAATCGATGTCCAATTCCCACAACCGGAGCGGGCCTCCGTGTTCTCAATGGAGACGTTGGCGGGAGCTTTAGGAGACGTGTCCATGGAAGGGACCACTAGCAAAACGCCGCTGGCAAAAGCACCCGTCCGCCCTCCTGTTCATCGTCCCATCCTCCCTCCGGTCAACCCGCCCTGCGTGTTCACCGACGAACAGGCGGATCAAGCCCATCTCGACTACGAGTACCTCACATGGAGATACGCCTACGCACGAGAGTTCCCAGACAAGATAATGCCACCTCTCCACCTCCGCCGTTCACCGATTCCGCAGGCCAAGCCGCCCGCTGGAGACCCACCGCCACCCCCCTCCTCGCCATCCAGCGAAGGACAGCCACCGGGCGTGCCCTTCCGCCCAAAGGAACCCATCAGATTGAAGGCGGAAAAGGATCAAAAGCTGGGAAAATCCATCTACGCCAAGCCCGATTTCTATACGGGCGATAAGGAGAAGTTCCAGTCATGGTGGAGACAAGTGACCGTTTTCATGCGAGGCTTCGAAAACGAACCTTCAAGCCGTCAAAAGATCTTGATCACGACTTCGTACATGAAAGGAGAGAACCCCGCTGGGCGGTGGGCAGATCTCCAGATCAGACGCAAGGTCGACGAGCACCAAGAGTTCGAGGTCTTCGAAGCAAACCTTAAACGAGCATTCCAGCCAGCTGGGCTGAAGAGGAAGGCCCAGACCAAGCTCTTCTCGCTTAAGCAAGGGAACGACACGGTGGAGGACTTCTTCACCAAATTGTACCAGTACGCAGACGAGGCCGAATACGATACCATCGCGAATGGGCGTTCGCTGGTGGATCAAGTTCGCCGATGTGTGCGACAGGTACTAGTGAACCACGCGGAGGACAACAATCACGCCCTCGTCGACTCGGAGGATCTATTCGAGTGGGAAGAAGCACTCCAGAAGACACAAGAGATCCTCAGGGAATGAGGGGAGCGAAACCAGATGGTCCGCCCCAACCCTGCGCCCCAATGCTTTATCCCGAGAAGACCTCAGACGCAATATACTCCGCCAGCCGGACCTCCTCCTACTGCCACCGCAGCCCCCCACCCGAACGCGCCCGGCGTGTTCCCAGGACGTGGAGCTCCTATGGAGCTCGATAAGGCACGTGCCGCGGGAATATGCCACAGGTGTGGTAAGCCTTGGCCCTGCCAAGAGCACCCCCCGCGTCCGCGTGGCCCGAGAGCGCGAGCAGTAGAATGGAACGGGCAAGTCATATCCCCCCAACAATTTTCACAGATTCGTGCTTTGATGAACGCCGCCGAATTGCCTGAGCAGGAACCTCAGGCCACAATCACCGAAGTCGTGGAAGAGAATCAGGACTCTGGATCAGGTTTTCAGTCGGTACAGTAGACACCAGTCGCCCTACTGTACTACTTAAGTCATCGTCGCCTGTAAATGTACAACCAAGCAATCGTTATACAATTTTGTCGCGTCATGACCAGACTGATAAGATCGCCCGAGTAAATCTACCCACGACCACGTTGAAAGTCGTAAGAGCCAACAAGGAGATACCACTCCCAGTGCGAGGATCCCCGGGTGCGGCCGGGTACGATCTGTACGCCTCTGAGGAGACGGTAGTCCCCGCCAAAGGACAAGCCCTCATAGCAACAGGGCTATCCATGAAAATCCCACCAGGCCATTATGGCCGAATTGCACCAAGAAGCGGCTTAGTAGTAAAAAAGAAGCTAACCACAGGAGCGGGAGTGATAGACGGTGACTACCGAGGAGAAGTAAGAATACTACTGTTCAACTTCTCAGAAGAAGACTTCGTAGCCAAGGCGGGCGATCGAGTGGCCCAATTAATCCTCGAAAAGATATCGACGCCCCCCGTGGTAGAAGTAAAGTCACTCGACGAAACTCAGTGAGCTGACAAAGGATTCGGTAGTACCGGGACCTCCAAGGTAGGCGGTAATGCGGCTGCTGAGCGCCCTTCCGCCAAGAACCGAAGGAGTAGGAACTTGGATCACTACTGGATGAATACGGTAGACCCCTGGACCATCAGGTGGATGAAGGCCCAGACGGAGAACCCCGATACAACCAGAAACCTAGGTCACCTAAGGTCGTTCGTCCACGAATCCAGAAAGGCGGAAGTAACCCCCGATCTACTCAAGGATCTAAAACAAATGAGCGACTCCGATGCACACTGGATCTTGAGGGACCTACAAAAGCCCCCCAAGTATAAGAAGGCATCGGTAAGAAAGGAGCGAAACTCCCTTGAAATACCCGTAACCCTAAGGATGTCCGATGGAACCAGCGCGGAGGTTAAAGCATTAATCGACTCCGGCTGCACCGGATCTTCGATCCACGAGGACTTTGTAGCTGAGAAGGGGGTGGTTACCCACGCCCTCCCGCGACCCATGTCGGTATACAACGCCGACGGATCCTTAAACCAATCGGGGAAGATCGAAAAGTTCGTCATCGTCGAAATGCAAATCAAAGATCACAAGGAACAATTGGCCCTCGCTGTCACCAATCTGGGGCCGAACACCGTCTTCCTAGGGCACGACTGGCTAAAAGCCCACAACCCGGAGATAAATTGGAAGACGGGACGAATCCAATTCCGGTGTGAAGGAGATCACATGCCACACCTGGAAAGCTGCGATGACGACGATGAGGAAGATGCCGAGTTCATCCCGCACGATGGAGACCGGCTATTCAAACTCGATACGGAGAGCTACCTCCGTAACATGGCCACGGACATTGCGGCCTGAGGCTTCGTAACCAAAAAGAAAATGACCTTCGAGGAAGCAGCACCCAAATACGTACACGACTACGCGGACGTATTCGCCAAGGAAAGCTTCGACGAGCTCCCCCCGAGGCGACCATGGGACCATGCCATCGAACTCTTACCGGGAGACCACACGGTAGACTGCAAGGTCTATCCACTGAACCCGGGAGAGCAAGAAGAGCTGGACAAATTCCTCGAAGAAAACCTGAAGTCCGGACGAATCCGTCCATCCAAATCGCCCTTCGCCTCAGCCTTTTTCTTCATCAAAAAGAAGGACGGCCATCTCCGACCCGTACAGGACTATCGAAAACTGAACGAAGTCACAAGACGAAACCGATACCCGCTACCCCTGATCGCCGAATTGGTGGACAAACTCAAATCTGCCAAGTACTACACCAAGTTCGACGTAAGGTGGGGGTACAATAACGTACGGATGGCCGAAGGAGACGAATGGAAGGCCGCATTCAGAACAAATCAAGGACTTTTCGAACCACTAGTGATGTTCTTCGGGCTGTGCAACTCGCCAGCCACCTTCCAGACAATGATGAACTCACTGTTCCAAGACTTGATCAATCGAGGGGTCGTGGTGGTCTACATAGATGACATCATGATCTTCACCAAAACCCTCGAGGAACACCGAAAAGTGGTACGAGAAGTACTCCAAATCCTGAGAGATAGCCACCTCTACCTCCGACACGATAAATGTGACTTCGAAGTACAAGAAACCGAGTTCCTGGGACTAATCGTGTCGCAAAACGAGATGAAGATGGATGAAAAGAAGGTGGCGGCAATCAAGGACTGGCCAGTACCTACGTCAAAAAAGACCTTGAGAGGCTTTCTAGGATTCCTAAACTTCTACCGGCGGTTTGTAAAGAACTTCGCCCAAATTGCTCGCCCTTTAAGCAGCCTCACTTCCGTAAAAAGAGACTTCGAATGGTCGCCAGATTGCCAAAAGGCTTTCGAACAACTCAAGGAGACGATCGCCACAGCACCCGCGTTAGCCATGCCCACCGACACCGATCCCTTCCGCATCGAGACCGACGGATCGGGAATCGGAGTAGGGGCGGTCCTATCCCAAAAGCAAAAAGGGATCTGGCACCCAGTAGCGTTCATATCAAGATCCCTTAATGACGCAGAACGCAACTACCACACCGCGGATCTCGAGATGCTAGCAGTGATCTTCGCACTCCAAGAGTGGAGGCAATACCTCCTCGAAGCCGCACACCCAATCGAGGTGCTAACAGACCATAAAAACCTCGAATTCTTCCGAAAACCACAAGATCTCTCCCGCCGTCAAGCCAGATGGCAACAAATCGTCCAGGAATATAGGCTATCGTTTACCTATAGACCTGGCAAAACAAACCCAGCAGATCCTCTGTCCAGGAGGCCAGATTATGAGAAGGGGGTAAACACCGACAACAAACAGCAAATCTTGCTGCCCGATTCCCTCTTCCCGGATCAAGGTGGTAATGTGGCTGCCGAGCGCCCTTCCACCCCAATCCAAATAAAGGCTGTCGCCTCGACGAGCATCCTCGATCGCATCAAGAAGCTACAATACAAACTAGAACGATTTGCGAAAGAGGGACTCGAACGGGCTGAGTCGCCCTGGACACAAAAGGACGAGCTGGTAAGGTGGAAGGACCTGATCTACATCCCTAACGACGCAAGACTCAGAGAGGACATCATCCGAGCCAATCACGACCACCCGATCTCGGGCCACCCAGGAGTCCACAGAACCCGAGACTTAATCATGAGCGAGTACTACTGGCCCTCTCTGAGGAAGAACGTAGAGGAGTACATCAAAGGTTGTGACACCTGTCAGAAGGTGAAGTCGAAGACCGCGACGACCACGACCCCCCTTCACCCAAACGAGATCCCATCGGCGCCATGGGAGATCATCTCCGTAGATTTGATCGGGCCCCTACCCCAATCACAGGGGAAGAACGCCATCTTGGTCGTGGTCAACCGATTCTCGAAAATGATACACCTAATCCCCGTCACCGATACGATCACCTCACAGGGGGTGGCCATGGCGTTCCGAGACAACGTGTTCAAACTACACGGGACGCCCCGAAAGGTGATATCAGATCGAGGACCACAGTTCGTGTCGTCATTCATGCGAGATCTATATACCCTTCTGAAGATCGAAGCCAACCCATCCACGGCATATCACCCCCAAACGGATGGGCAGACGGAGCGAATCAACCGAGAGGTCGAAAAGTACCTGAGAATCTACGTAAACCACCGCCAAACGGATTGGGTCAACTGGCTGGCGATCGCGGAGTTTGCCCACAATTCCCAAACGACGAGCGCAACCAGCGTGTCCCCGTTCATCCTTAACTTCGGGCAACAACCCATCATACCAGCCCAAAAGAGGGAGGTCCGCAATGAATCCGCGACAACGTTTGTGGAGCAGATGAAGTCCAGCTATGAGACTGCGAAAAAGGCGTTGGAAAAGGTGGCGGAGACGATGAAGAAGACACACGACCAGAAGGCAAGGAAGGTGATAGAGTATAAACCGGGGCAGAAGGTCCTACTGGAGGCGAAAAATATCAAAACCGACAGACTGACAAAAAAATTCGATGACAAACGGTACGGGCCGTTTAAGGTGAAGGCCAAGGTGGGGACGGCGGCGTACGAACTGGAACTACCAAAAACATGGAAAGGAATCCACCCGGTGTTCAATGAATCCCTCCTCACGCCATACCAAGCCGGAACCTACCCCACCCAGACGAAGTCGAAACCACCCCCTCCAGTCGTCGTCCAACAAGAAGAAGAGTACGAGGTGCAGGAAGTCGTAGATTCGCGAAGAAAGCGAAACAAGACCGAATACTTGGTGCATTGGAAAGGCTACCCGCGAGAGGAACGCACGTGGGAACCCAAGACCAACCTCACCCATGCATCCAAAAAAATCGACGACTTCCATCGAAAGAACCCCGAGGCGATCCGGGCGACCCGAGGTAACACGGCTGCAGTGCGCCCTTCCTCGGAGCCATGTGATTGCCCCCTCTGTACCACCAAACAACCCCTCTTCTCCAACGGCGACTTCAAATCCTTCGCGGCCTCGCTCAACTGCCTCCCCGACTCGTTATTCGAGATACCCCCCCCACGAGCCGAATCCAAACTCACCGGTATTCTGATCGATCGGGAGTTCGATCTTGAGAAGGGGGTAATGAAACGAAACAAGGCCTTGGTAACGACATCCTTCTGAAAGATACTCATACGAAACCCCTGTCTTCCTTCAACAGTTTTTCCTTCGCTAGTACGCCAGGATTCAATGCATCCGCTTGGGTGTAAGGGATCTTATCTTATCTTATCTCCCATCCTCTGCCGTCCAGATCCATTAATCTCGCCCCCACCACTCATTCACTTAGTTCCTTACCTTATTTCCCATGACGTCATCACCCGAACCTTCCAGAACATTCCATGACATCACCCTTACGTAATCCTTCTACAACATTCTCCGACTTTCCGCGCCGACCCTAAACCTGGTCCGTGCGCACGTAGCTATAGTATATAAGTAGTCGATCCCTCCTTGTATTCTCTAGTTTTGGAATTCCATTTCATTGACTCGATTATCACACTTAGTGACTCTTGTCATCTTGTGGCCTTTTCATTTTCTATTGTATGCAAAAAGAAAGGATCTGGTCCAAAATAATTACAATATTGAGTACAATACAAAAAGGAAATGGATCACTGAATCCAATTGACCTCAGGATTATGGCAGAAAAGCCAATCATACCCGATGATCATGCAATGTGTACCTAATTTAGATATATAAGCATCAATTGTTTCATAATGTCCTGCAATTTCCACAATCAGGATTACTGCATGCTGAATCTGGCCAATAGTGCCTTCTGATCCATCAGCATTATATATCTTTATCAGGTTATCGAGTGTGAAAAAAGAAATGCCATGACATAACACATAATCATGATCAATGAACGTGTGGATAGCACCAGAGTCCAAGAGAGCTTTGAATCTGTGATTTTCCCACTGACCATCCCACTGGCAACATATGACAGTCTCAAGTGAAAACTCTCCGCCGAATGACAATGTCATTGTGTAATGCTGGGAAGTCATAACACACGAGAGGGATTTATAAATAGAACTAATTTTTTGTTGTTTTTGAAGAGAATTAAGCACACTATTATTATACTCTGGTGCCATGCTCAATTGAGACACTCTTACAGAGGAAGCAAACAAACTATGTAATACAGAAGACAAGTCAGAAATAGGAAAATCAGAATTAAAACAAGAAGAAAAAGAAGATTGTTCAGGCACAGAGAAATCCTCTACTCCTACATGCTGTGTCCTTTTAAAGCTTCTGCTGCATGTTGTTTGGCTTCCACTTCAAATTTGTCACAATAGTATGCCTCAGCTTCATCTGAGACAAATTGTTGTGCAGCCATTGCTACTACTGGTGCCATAACTGGGGGAATGGGGAGGGGATGGGAGGCGTAATGTTGCACAACTTGCACCTGGAAATAATCTGCTATAGGTACATAAGCACCTTGGTTGTAGTCCCAGACTACTTGTTGTCGCTGCTGAGAAGAACAAGGCGGATGACGATACGGGTTCTTGAGGCAGTCAAGTTTAATGTGTCCTGGGAGATTACAGAGGAAACAAGTCCTTGTGTCTTATCTTGTGGGTGCAGCCTGCTGCACACCTATCTCCATCAGGGTGCCATGATCTGGCTAAACTCCAGTTGCTGTAAATTGCAAACATTGGGGGGCAGAAGGATTAGAAGGTGGCAGATATTGATATTGACCCTGAGGCTGTGGAACAAAGTGGGAATTTTGTGGAGGACTGTGCTCTACCACCATCTACTCATAGGCTCTACCAACAGCCCTATAATTGGACTTGAGGTTGTTAATGTCCCATTCTACTCTAGGGTGGTTCATTTGAACTCTTTCATAGATGCGGTAGTTAATCGCCTTCTTGAGGAGCATAATGGAGTGATAGTCCTCAATATTTGCCTCATTTTGAAGGACCTCAAACCTTTGCAGGAAGAGATCAATCAGGTGCCTGTTTTATTGTAGATCTTCTAATTTTCAGAGAGACTCATGGGAGAGTACACTGATCCGGAAGTATTCCTTGATTTCCTTTTGAAGCTTTGACCAACTAGGCCAAGCAGAATCTTCCTTGGCGTCCATGACAACATCTTGGGTGTTCTTTACCTTGGTGTCCTTGTTATCGAGATACTTTTCCAGCATAATTTGGATGAACTCATTTGCCTTTTTTTCAAAATGGAAAAGAACTGCAATGCATCAAAGCTTGTTGGACTTCCACATCTGCACATCAACCCATAGCCGCAATTTAACCCACCAGAGACGGAAGGTGGATCGATCGCCATCCCACTTCTCAGGATCAGCAATCTTTTTGGTGATGTTGGACTTTTCCTTGTCTATGTTTAATGTGGTGAGTCTTGCGACGAGATTGTCTAAGTCCACTGAGGTCAACATACTTGATTACGGGTTTGAGATATCGGATAGGGCAGAAATAGAAGCAGAAATATTCTATCCCATAATATTCAAAGGAGAATGAATGGAATTTGGTTCTTTGTTTGTCATGAGAAGGCCAATAGACCTTGTGGGTGCAGGATCAGGATGGAATCTTGACTGTCTTCTTTCAGCTACTTACTGTGTGAACTATTCCAACCACACTCTGAGCAACCTATAAACTTGCTGACATAAAAAGTACTTTTTTGAACAGAGGTAATATCTTCTTCTTCATATACAATTTCTAAAGTGGCCGCAGTGACCTAAACTACTATCCAGAACGAGAGAATGCATGGGGGAATTGAAAATGCCTGGCTATGGCAACAGAAATACTATCTGCATTAGACGTGACATTACAGGTGTTCATATGAACCTGCCCACACTGGCATAGTGGAAGATGGACAGCTAGGCACTTAGCTGACAATAGGGGCTAGTGCTTTATGCCTGGTAGCAACGTTATCCTTATTTAGACAGCGGACAACTATATAAGATAGCATGGGACAAGTGCTAGTCTCACTGCCATCAAGTAGCAGTAACTTTTATTCCCTTGGCTCTGGAACCTGAGCGTTGTGTATAATAGTCTAATTCAAGTGTTATGAACCTATCACAAATGACAAGATCATAAGACTCAGTGCTACCTTGCAGGCTACATGTGTTCTGGCTCGACAGTAAAGAAAAGGTGGGGGTCTTCTCCGATTAACTCAGTCTATGGTGGCCAAAAGACCAGAGCAATAACTATCAAGGTAATCAAAATGGATTAGACTGGAGTTATCAGTTACATAGTGTCTACTTTATACATATGTGCATTCCTTTCTTTTTCAGTTTCCTCTTGTTCTACTATGCATCTTCCCAATTTCATAATGCATAGCCTCTCCCTTTTATTCCTGATTTTTTCTGCTCCAACTGTAGTCTGTGTGCAATTGGAATGTCTATATAAATGATTCAGTTACCACTACAATCACTAGTTTAGACCTTCCTCAAATTACCCTGTATTTCATCATACTAAGCAATCTACATGCTTAACCTTCTGTCTATCCTCACCTTCATCTCACAGTTAGGAAACCCCTAGACTGATACTTCATCCCTCCAACTAGGAAATCCCTAGGTCACTACTTCAGTCAACTTACCTTCATCTGTCAACATCATTGAGGAATTCCCTTGACATTCACCACCATAAGAAACTTCCATGTCAGAAGTCTGTGTTATTGCTCTCCAAACGACCCCCTGTCTTTGAGGGCCTTAACAATTACTTCTACCCTGGGTAGTCATAACACTTTCCAGTCACATGATCTGTGCACATGACTATGGTAACCATCACATGACTAGGTCTAGAACTAATGACATCATATCTCATGATAACCATGCCTCTTTAATTTCCACTCTTCTCACACAGCCCCATTAATCTCTGTTATCTTTCTTCCATTGTCACTTCTTTCATCAGTTTATTTATAGTAATTTCTCTTATGTATAGCATGGTCTATGTGTATGCTTGTATAGTATATAAGTAAACACTTTGCAACTGGAATCCCCAGTCTAATCCATTTGGTTACCTCTCATAGTCATTGCTCTGGTCTTTTGGCCACCATAGACTGAGTTAGCCAGAGAAAACCCCCATCTCTTCTTTATTGTCAAG
>JBBPQZ010000965.1:0-10975 GCA_038092795.1 Boletus rubissimus | reverse complement strand
GGAAGGCAAAGGGTATGTACTTCATTTCATACACTTAGAGTTTAGGGCTAGGATTAGGGGTTATTTGGAATTATTGTGTTTAGTGAAAAATGACCAAACATGCAGACAGTTTTTTGAGCCACTGTAGGTGTTTCATTTCAGGCTTTGCTGAGATTGCATGCTATTATGACTACCTGGGGTAGGAGTAATCACAAGAGGGCCTTCAATGACAAGGAGTCGCTTGGAAAGCGACAATGTAGTACTTCCGACATGGGGATTCCTCCAGTGGTGGTGTTCAAGGGGATTCCTTAAGGTTATCAACAAGCGGGTGGCAAGTTGAACAAGGAGTCGCTTGGGGAGTGACGATGCAGTACTTCCATTGTGGGGATTCCTCCAATGGTGGTGATCAAGGGGATTCCTTGAAAGGTAGTGACAGACTGAGAGGTAAGTCGTTCAAGGGTCAATCTAGGGGTTTCCTAATCAAGGGACAAGTAAGACAAGAAAAGCAAGTAAATTGCTAGGCGACGAGATACAAGGTAGCTCGAAGGAGGTCTAAACTAGCGATTGTAGTTGTACTCGAGTCAATTATATACTAAGTCTCCTCATGCATGGACTATAGTAAGGAATGTGAGGAAGACTATAAAAGAAAGGGTTATACGTTATGGATCAAAAGGAAGACACATAACAGAATGGAAGGAAATCCGAAAAGGAAAGACGCATAATGATGAAGAGCAGAACACGCAGCAACGCATCACAGGAGGATCAATGAGACAAATATGGTAAGAGGAAGTGCCATGGGTATGGAGGAAGTCAGAGAAGCCCAAGGCAAAGAAAAGGAATGAAGTCCAATGGATGTCCTAGAATATGACAAATAAGAGAACCTAGGACTGAAGATAGTATATGGATTGAGCAAAGGCAAAAAAAAAGTATGAAGAAAAGGAAAAGTTGTAACACACACCCCTTGAACAATCTTATCAAGAAGGATGTTCTGTTCACATGGGGTCCCAATCAACAAGCGGTGTTCAATGCCCTCAAAAAGAAATTTACAACAGCCCCACTTCTCGCCTATCCTAACCGAGATCAAGAAGTGTGAGTTGAAACAGATGCCTCAGATATAGCAATGGGAGCTGTGCTCTCAACTCAATGTGACAATGGTAACTGGCGACCTATTGCCTTTATTTCACATTCTTTTGATAGCACTGAGCACAATTACCCTATTTATGATAAAGAACTGCTTGTAGTAATTTGGGCACTGGAAGAATAGCACCACTACCTTATTGGTTGCAAAAGATTTGAAATCTGGACTGATCACAAGAACTTGGAAAACTGGAAGAAGCCACAAACTCTTAGCAGTCAGCAAGCTCGTTGGCACACCATGCTCCAGGAATTCAATTACATCTTTATTTATAAACCAGGTTCTTTGAATGGTTGGGCTGATGTGCTCTCACGTCACCCAGACCATGGCGAGGCAGTGCAGGATCATAATACCAACATCATGGTCTTGCCTCCCACCATTTTTATCAATTCTGTTTCTTTTTTTTCAGACTTTCTTTTGGAGTTGGAATTGGAGTCTGCCACCTTGGGGGTGGATGCTGTAAATGACTTCCTTTTTGATGCTTCTATGAACATTTTCAAAAATGACAAAAACAAAATTTTTGTACCTGTTACAACTACCCAGGGTAGGAGTAATCGCAAGGGGCCTTCAATGACAAGGAGTTGGGTTGGGAGCCGACAATGCAGTACTTCTGATGTGGAGATTCCTCCGTCAGTGGAGATCAAGGAGATTCCTCGAGAGTATCAGTAAGCAAAGAGCGAACTGATCAAGAAGTCGGGTTGGGAGCCGACACACAGTACTTCCGTTGTGGGAATTCCTCCAATGGTGGTGATCAAGGGGGTTCCTTGAAAGTATTGATGAACCGGGAGGTAAGTCAAACACAGAAGCGATCTAGGGGTTTCCTAACCACGGGGCGAGTAAAACGAGAGAAGCAAGCAGATTGCTAGGCAACGAGATATAAGGTAGCTCAAAGGAGGTCTAAACTAGTGATTGTAGTTGTACTCGAGTCGGATTTATACTAAGTCTCCTCGCGCACGGACTGTAGTAAGAAATGCGAGGAAGACTATAAAAGAAAGGGTTATGCGCTACGGATCAAAAGAAAGACGCATAATGGAATGAAAGGAAACCCGAAAAGGAAGGATGCATAATAATGAAGAGCAGAACACATGGCCAACCCATCGTGGGAGAATCAATGAGACAAATAAGGCAAGAGGAAGCGCCACGGGTACGGAGGCAGTCAAAGAAGCCCGAGGCGAAGAAAAGGAAAGAAGTCCAGTGGATGTCCTAGAATGTGATGTATCAGAGGGCCTAGGACTGATGGTAGTACATGGATTGAGCAAAGGCGAAAGTGAAGTACGAAGAAAAGGAAAAGTTGTAACAGTATCTATTCCCTTACGTACTTGTCTTCTCACACTTTGTCATGATTCCCCTATCACTGGACATGGTGGACACTGTTACAACTACCTGGGGTAGGAGTAATCACAAGGGGCCTTCGATGACAAGGAGTTGGGTTGGGGGCCGACGACGCAGGGGTTTAATCAAGGAGTCGGGTTGAAGGCCGACAACATAGTACTTCTGACGTGGGGATTTCTCCATCTGTGGTAGTCGAGGGGATTCCTCGAAGATATCAGTAAGCCGAGAGCGAACCGATCAAAGGAGTCAGGTTGGTATCTGACGATGCGGTCTCCTCGTTGTAGGAATTCCTCCAATGATGATGTCAAGGGTATCGGGTTCCAGGAGAAGCTGATCAAAGAAGCGATCTAGGGGTTTCCTAACCATGAGATGAGCAAGACGAGAGAAGCAAGTAGATTGCTAGGTGACGAGATACAAGGTAGCTCAAAGGAGGTCTAAACTAGCAATCTAAGTGGTACTCGAGTCAGTTATATATGTAGTCTCCTTGCGCACGGACCGTAGTAAAAAATGCAAGGGAGACTGTAAAAGAAAGGGTTATGCGTTACAGATCAAAGGAAGACGCATAACAGAATGGAAGGAAACCCGAAAAGGAAGGACACGTAATGATGAAAGGTGGAGCACACGGCTGACGTATTGCGGGAGAATCAACGAGACAAATATGGTAAGAGGATGCGCCATGGATACGGAGGTAGTCGAAGAAGCCCGAGGCGAAGAAAAGGAATAAAGTCTGTGGGGCGCGCTAGGATGCGACGTATTAGAGGTCCTAGCATGGATGGTAGTACATGGATAGAGCAGAGGCGAAAGAGAAGTACGAAGAAAAGGAAAAGTTGTAACAGACACTCTAAAACTATTCATACTCTCATTTATTACTTTTCATGGCCTGGTGTCACTAAAGACATTAAAACATATGTCAATAGCTACCAAGTATGTGTCCTCACAAAGGGAAAGTCAAAAGCACCGGCAGGAAAACTCCTTCTATTACTTGTGGCTAAAAAATCATGGGAAGATCTCTCTGTCGATTTTATCATGGGTCTACCCAAATCACATTCCTTCACTGCTATTTGTGTGGTAGTAGATCACTTCCCCAAAGAAGTTGTGTTTATTCCCACTTATGATACCTGTTCTTCTTTGGATTTTGCTGTTTTATTTAGAGATCACATTTGGTATACACATGGACTCCCTTCTACTTTAATTTCCAATCATGGTCCCCAATTTGTGTCTGCTTTTACCAAGGATTTATGTAAACTCCTTGGTATCTCCCAAAAGATTTCCACAGCTTATCATCCACAAACTGATGGCCAAACAGAGCGTGTTAACCGAGATCTCAAACAATATCTCCGCACTTACGTAGGAAAGAAGCAGAACGAATGGGCTGATTGGCTGAAGATGGCACAATTCTCCCACAATAACACTATCACTACTGCAATCAGTTCTATCTCTTTTAACATCACATGAAACTATGCCCCTCGCATGGGATTTGAAGGGAGATTAGCTGGTTTTGCTGGAGAAATGGGCCACTCTCACAAGAAGATAGAAGAAGCACTCAAAAATACTCAAGACCAAATGATTGCTTTAGTAGAGAAAAGTTGTTCAGAAGCCCCAGAGTATTCTATTGGCCAGCAAGTTTGACTTTCTACAAATAAACTAAAACTTCCTTATATGGCAAAGAAATTAACACAAAAATAGATCGGACCCTATGCTATTACCATGGTCCTTCCTAATGCCATTACACTCAAACTTCCCAATGCCGTTCATATTCATTCCACTGTCAATATCTCTCGCATAAAACCTTATTAGGAAAAGTTACCTGGACAGCCCAATGTCCAATCCAATGCAATTAAGGTAGACCAGGAAGGAGAAGAGCAATTCAAGGTGGATTACATAGCCCCATCTCATCTTAAAAACAGGAAGTTGGAATATCTGGTATATTGGAGAGGATATGATGAAACAGATCGCACCTAGGAATCGTCGAACATTATCAATACTGCCCCTTTGGCAGTTGCCGACTTCCATAAATCTAATCCCTCTGCTCCTTGCAAACTCCACAGACTTACAGCTTCTTCTTTTGCTTCTCTTTTCTCTCCTTACGAAAACTTCACAGTCACTGAACCAACCACAACTTGCCTGGAATTTGAGTCATAAAAAGGGGGTAGTGTTATGATATGAATGTTTTCAAACTTTTCGGACTTACTTCTTTTTCTTTTCTCAGTCACGTGATCTGTGCATGTGACCATGGTAACCATCACATGACTAGGCCTAGAGCTAATGATGTCATACCTCATGGTAACCTCACTCTTTTAATTTCCACTTTTCTCACACAGCCCCTTTCATTTCCATTATCTTGCTCTCATGATCGTGGCATCTATTAGTCTATTTATGGTAATCTCCCCCATGCATAGCATGGTCTGTGCACAAGCCTGTATACTATATAAGTAGATACTTTGCAACTGGAAACCCCAGTCTAATCCATCTTGTTTACCTCGATAGTTATTGCCTAGGTCATTTGGCCCTTGTAGACTGAGTTGAATGGAGAAGACCCCCATATCCTCTCTTTGAGCCAGGATATGTGTAGCCTGTGAAGTAGCATTAAGCCTTGTGGATTTGTCATTCGCAATAGGTTCATAACAATGATCATGCAATGTGTATCTAGTTTAGATATATAAGCATCAATAGTTTCGTAATGTCCTGCAATTTCCACGATCAGGGTTACTGCATGTTGGATCTGGCCAATAGTACCTTCTGATCCATCAGCATTATGTATCTTAATTAGGTTATTGAGTGTGAAAAAAGGAATGCCATGTTGTAATACATAGTCACGATCAATGAATATGTGGGTAGCATTAGAGTCCAAGAGAGCTTTGAACTTGTGACTTTCCCACTGACCATTCCACTGGCAATGTATGACAGTCTCAAGCAAGAACTCTCTGCCAAATGACAATGTTATTGCACAATGCTGGGAAGTTATAATAGATGAGAGGAGTTTATAGATAGAAAAGATTTTTTGTTGTTTTTGCAAAGAATTAAGCACACTATTGTTAAACTCTGATGCCACACTCAATTGAGATGCTCTGACAGAGAAAGCAGACAGACTATATAATACAGAAGATAAATTGAAAATAAGAAAATTGGAATTAGGATTAAAAAAAAAAAAAAAAAAATTATTTAAGTACAGAAGAATCCTCTACTCTTATATGCTGTGTCCTTTTAAAGCTTCTGCTGCATGTTGCTTGGCTTCCACTTCAAATTTGTCATAATAAAACATCTTGGCTTTATCCGAGACGAAAGCTTGTGTGGCCATTGCTACTACCAGTACTATAACCAAAGGAATGGGGATAGGATAGGAGGCATAATGTTGTGCAGCTTGCGCCTGTGGGTAGAAATTGGCATGCTCATTTTCTGCCATAGGTATGTAGGTATCCTGATTGTAATTCCACATGACTTGCTGCCTTTGTTGAGGAACACAGGGAGGTCAACAATATGAATTCTTGGGGCAATCAGGTTTAATGTGCCCTGGGAGATTACAGAGGAAGCATGTTCTTGTGTCTGGTCTTGTGGGTGCAGCTTGCTGCACACCTATCTCCATGGGAGTACCACAACCTGGTTGTATGTCAATTGCCATAAATTGCAGACATTGAGGAGTGGAAGGATTAGAAGGAGGCAGATATTAATAATGACTTTGAAGTTGTGGGACAAAACAGGAGTTTTGTGGAGAACCACGCTCTACCGCCATTTGCTCATAGGCTCTACCAACAGCTCTATAATTGCCCTTGAGATTGTTGATGTCCATTTCTAATCCAGGGTGATTCATTTGAACCCTTTCATAGATGTGGTAATCAACCACCTTTTTGAGAATTGTAATGGCATGGTAATCCTTGATGTTGGCCTCATTTTGAAGAACCTCAAACCTTTGCAGGAAGAGATCTATTGAATACCCATTTTGGTGAAGTCCCTCTAACTTCTGAAGAGACTCATAGGCAAGTACATTGATTCAGAAGTATTCTTTTATTTCCTTTTGAAGCTTGGACCAACTAGGCCGAGCTGAATCTCCTTTGGTGCCAATGACAACATCTTGTGCATTCTTAACCTCTATATCCTCATCATCAAGATATTTTTTTCAGGTAATTTGAGTGAACCCATCTGCCTTTTTCTTGAAATGGAACAAAATGGCAATATATTAGAACTTGTCAGACTTCCATGTCTGTGCATCAACCCATAGCTGCAACTTGACCCACCATAGACAGAAGGTGGATCAATCACCATCCCATTTCTCAGGATCTGCAATCTTCTTGATTATGTTGGACTTTTCCTTGTCCACGTTTAGTGTGGCGAGCCTTGTGATGAAATCATCTAAGTCCACTGATGTCAACATATTTGATTATGGATTTTAGGTAGGTGGTAGGATGGAGATAAGAGTGGAAAAAGGGATCTCCATATCATTCAAAGGAGAAGAAATGGAAGTTGGTTCTTTGTTTGTCATGAAAAGGCCAATAGATCTTTCAGATACAGAATTGGGACAGAATCTTGATAATCTTCTTTCAGTTGCTTACTATGCAGACTATTCCAACCACACTCTGGGCAACCTACAAACTTGCTAATATACAAAGTACTTTTTTGATCAGAGATAATATCTTCTTCATATATAGATTCTAAGGTGGCTGCAGCGACCTAATATAATATTCAGAATAAGAATGCCTAAAGAAACTGGAAATGCCTGGCTACAGCAATGGAAATACTATCCACATTAGATGTGATGTTATAGGTATTCATGTGAATCTGGCCACACCAGCATAGTGACACACAAACTGCTAGACTTTAGCAGATGATGATGTCTTCTTTGTAGGTGAATGCAATGGAACTAAAACAAAGTTTCCCAGACTTATGCTTTACCTACCCACAGATGTTACACTATAAGCTAGGGATAAATATCTTCTAGATGAATTCAGTGGTAAACTTAGTGTAGACAGTACATGGTTTGTTTGCCAATCCTCTACAACTATATATAAACTGGAGTAATTGAAATGGGTTCAACTAATGGTCTGGTTAGTGATATGATTTCCTAGTGGTTGTGCACTAGAATGGGGCTAGACAACAGTAGGTTGCTAGACTACAGTGTTGTTTGCACTTGTTTGTGCAAGAGTTATGTGGCTGAACTTAATTGTTATGAACTACCTCCGAAGAGTCTGATCACTTCCACAAGGCTCAGGTATCTGCTCGCAGGCTATACGTGTCCTGGCTCGATGAGGAGGGTATGGGGGTCTTCTCGGAACAACACAAGCTACAATGGCCAGAAGACCAAGGCAATGCTTATAGTGGTGAACAAAGTGGATTAGACTGGAGTATCCAGTCGCATAGTGCTACTTTATATACTGTACAGGCGCGTGCACAGACCATGCTATGTGTGGGATGATTTACCATAAATAGACTAAGTGATCTCACGGGTGTGAGAAAGGAAGCAACAGAGATTAAAGGGGCTGTGTGAGAAGAGCGGAAGTTAAAAGGTCATGGTCACCTCATGGTATAACATCATTGGTTCTAGGCCTGGTCATGTGAGGGTTACCACGGTCACGTGCACAAATCAGGTGACTGGAAAAGAAAAGAAGACAAGGATAAAAAGTTTGAAAATGTTCGTATTATAACACTACCCCCTTTTTAAGACTTGAATTCCAGGCGAGTCGTGGTATGGTCCGTGACTGTGAAGTTCTCGAAAGGAGAGAAAAGAGAGGCGAAGGAAGATGCCGTGAGACCACGGAGTTTACGAGGAGCGGAGGAATTAGATTTATGGAAATCAGCAACTGCCAGAGGGGCAGTAGTGATTATGTCTGACGATTCCCATGTACGATTGGTTTCATCATATCCTCTCCAATATACCAAATATTCTAACTTCCTGTTTTTGAGACGAGATGAAGCGATATAGTCCACTTCAAACTGCTCTTCTCCTTCTTGGTCTACCTTAATCGCATCGGGTCGGACTTTGGGCTGTCCAGATAAGGTTTCCCGATAAGGTTTTACGCAAGAGATATTGACCGTAGGATGAATGCGTACAGCATTGGGGAGTTTGAGCGTAATGGCGTTAGGAAGGACCGCAGTGATAGCGTAGGGTCCAATCCATTTTTGGGTTAACTTTTTCGCTGTATAAGGAAGTTTGAGTTTATCGGTAGATAACCAGACTTGCTGGCCAATAGAATACTCTGGGGCATCGGAACGACTTTTCTCTGCAGAAGCAATCATGCGATCTCGAGTATTTTCTAATGCTTCTTCTATCTCCTTGTGAGAACGGCCCATTTCTCCTGCAAACCCAGCTAATCTCCCTTCAAAACCCATGCGAGGGGCGTAATTACGAGTGACATTGAAAGGGATAGAACCGGTGGCAGTAGTGACAGTATTATTATGGGAGAATTGTGCCATTTTGAGCCAGTCAGCCCATTCGTGTTGCTTCTTTCCAACATAAGTGCGGAGATATTGCTCTAGGTCTCGATTGACACGCTCAGTTTGGCCATCAGTTTGTGGATGATAGGCCGTGGAAATCTTCTGCAAGATACCAAGGAGTTTGCATAAATCCTTGGTGAAAGCAGATACAAATTGGGGACCACGATCGGAAACTAGAGTGGAGGGGAGTCCGTGGATACACCAAACATGATCCCGAAATAATTTAGCTAAGTCCGAAGAAGAACAAGTATCGTAAGTGGCAATGAATACAACTTCTTTGGAGAAGCGATCCACTACCACGCAAATAGCCGTAAAAGAATGTGATTCGGGAAGTCCCGTAATGAAATCAACAGAGAGATCTTCCCATGGTTTCTTGGCCACAGGCAAAGGTAGGAGTTTTCCTGCCGGTGCTTTTGACTTTCCCTTCATGAGGGCGCACACTTGGCAGCTATCTACGTATGTTCGAACGTCTTTGGTGACACCAGGCCACGAGAAATAGCGAGTGAGAGTATGAATAGTTTTAGAGTGACTGCCATGACTGGCAATAGGAAAATCGTGACATAAGGTAAGGAGACGAGTGCGTAATGAAGGAGGTACGAAAACTTTGTTTTTGTTATTTTTGAAAATGTTCGTAGATGCATCAAAAAGGAAGTCATCCACGGCATCCACTCCGAGAGAAGCGGACTCTGATTCCAACTCCGAAAGAAAGTCCAATGACAAAGAAACTGAATTAATAAAAACAGTGGGAGGCAGGACCGTGATATTGGCATTATGATCCTGCACAGCCTCACCATGGTCAGGGCGACGAGATAGCGCATCAGCCCGACCATTAGAAGAACCAGATTTATAAACAAATAAATAGTTGAACTCCTGGAGCACAGCATGCCAACGAGCCTGCCGACCGCTAAGAGTCTGTGGTTTTTTCCAATACTCCAAGTTTTTGTGATCGGTCCAGATCTCGAATCTTTCGCGACCGATTAGATAGTGGCGCCACTCTTCCAGCGCCCGAATCACTGCAAGCAATTCTTTGTCATAAATAGGATAATTGCGCTCTGTGCTATCAAAAGAGTGGGAGATGAAGGCGATAGGGCGCCAGTTACCATCATTACATAAGGTTGAGAGCACAGCTCCGGTAGCGATATCCAAGGTGTCCGTTTCTACCCTGACTTCTTGATCCCGATTAGGATAAGCCAGAAGCGGGGCGGTGGTGAATTTCATTTTGAGGGCATCGAATGCCGCTTGTTGACCGGGACCCCATGTGAATGGAACGTCTTTCTTGGTAAGATCATTCAAGGGGCGTGCGATCTCGGCAAAGCCCGAAATGAAGCGCCTATAATAATTACAAAGTCCTAGGAAACCTTGGAGTTGTTTCAACCATGTGGAAACGGGCCAATCCATAACTCCAGCGACTTTCTTTTCCTGCATTTCTACCCCCTTTTTAGATACGACCATACCGAGAAAGTCCACCTTATCCTTCGAGAAGTGACACTTGGAGGGTTTGACGTAAAGGTCATTATCGCGTAAACGACGGAGAACCTCTTTTACGACCTCTTCATGTTCTTCCCGAGTCTTCTTCGACGTAAATATCATACAATCGTCGATATAAATAATTACTACAGCGTACATGTCGTTAAAAATGTCATTCATCATTTGTTGGAAAGTGGGGGGAGAATTAGTCATTCCGAAGTACATTACCGTTGGTTCGTAGGCTCCGATTGGAGTAACGAAGGCACCTTTCCATTCGTCACCTTCCTTGATTCACACATTGTTATAGCCCCAACGTAAGTCAAGGGCCATGAACATGTTGTTACGACTATCCGGGGTAGGAGTAATCGCTAAGGCCTTCGAGAGCAAGGAGTCGAGTTGAAGCTCGACGATGCAGTGGTCTGACGTGGGGATTCCTCCGTCAGCAAGAGTCGAGGGGATTCCTCGAAGATATCAGTAAGCGGGAGAGCGAACCAATCAAGGATAGTCGGGTTGAGGGCCAACTCGCAGTACTTCCGTTGTGGGGATTCCTCCAACAGTGGGCAAGGTATCGACGAGCCGAGAGGCAAGTTGATCAAGGAAGCGATCTAGGGGTTTCCTAATCGCGGGCGAGTAAGA